>JACTOM010000077.1:21143-97318 GCA_015832385.1 Elymnias hypermnestra
ACTTATGTATGGTAGTGAAAGTTGGGTATGGCAGAAGAATCACAAAAGTAAAATAAATGCGGTAGAGATGAGAGCGTTGAGAAGCATGAGTGGATTAAAACTGAGTGACAGAGTAAGAAATAGTGTGATAAGAGAACGTTGTGGTATAAAAGAAGACGTAGTGACTAAAATTGAGAAAGGTATGCTTAGAAGGTTTGGGCATGTAGAGAGAATGAATGAAAGGAGACTGACAAAAACGATTTATGAGTCAAGAGTGAATGCGACAGTTGGAAGGGGAAGACCAAGGCGAACGTTCCTGGAACAAATCCAGGACATTTTAAATATCGGCCAGGTCAAGAGTACTCAAAACCGATATGCAAGGATCGTGGCAAGTGGAAGGATGTTGTCACTGCCTACCCCTATGGGAATGAGGCGTGATGCTATGTAAGTATGTATGTATAAATTCGCACTACGGGGGATCGAAACCGGGGCCCACTGCTGGCAAGGCGAGTACTCGTACCACTGCGCCAGCGAGACCGTCAAATAATTTAAAGATATGTAAACGAAAAGAGTAACATTTGCACACTTTTTGTAAAAGAAAGGTCAATATTACCGCTCTATTCCCAAGTCTAAGAGTATGAACTTAACTCGGAACTATGCCTAAAACTAATTTACAGGCAATTAAATGTATTGCTTTACCTAATTAAATTCCACTTACATTATGCAAATTCTCCGAAGCTTCTGAATAATCCGACGCCGCGGTTTCGCTTTCTGTTAATGTGTTACAATAATCAAACATATTCCAATTTCCACGTTGCCTTTGCAGCTGCGACTCTGCTGTTTACTGTTTTCCACATTTCATTGCAAAACGGGGTAGAAGACAGATATTTTATGCCAAATAATTTTCTTTTATTGCAGACAGATTGTGATTTCATTTAATGGTAAATGATGATACAGTTGATACAGTAAAAACCTTTCACTTGCTGTTATCATACTTCCCTGCTCAAATAAACTAATATACGCAAGTTATACGATAAGATAAATACAGTTATTGCAGAGAAATATGTTTCGGCTTCGAGCCTCGGATGAGGCTAATTCAATAATTCAAAAATTTCTACCATGCATCGGAATGGTTACACAGCCCATACAAATCACTAAGCAAAGGAAGGTCGCCTATATGGGCCTCATCTTGCACCATTATCTATAACCTCTTTCGGCTTATTGTGATGGTATCGATAGTAAGAGCAGGGTTGGCATGAGGACATGAGCATGACTGTGAAACGTCAGGAAGTTACTAGACATCGTAACTGCAGAGGAGTATGAACGATATCGATTTATGGAAATGACAACAAACCTCTAATAATGGAAAGTTCCCTAAACAAGAAGAAGGAGCGCTTCAAAAAACGCGACACTTCGCCAGATCTTTTTCTCAGCGAATCGGAATTCTTTTCTCGTCCGTTTATAGCAGTGCCATAATACCTCCTGCACAGATAGTAATACCCTGCATAAGATTGGCCATCGTGGCCGAAATTCCCTTAGGAGGAGGGTTATTTGATTATTCTTAAAAAATAACCCAATGCTGATCGACGACGCTGAACAAACAAAAACAACATACATTAATTCTACGGTAAATATATAAAATTACACAACATAAATGATCACAATCTACAGTGATGCATTTTATGAAATGTACGAGCGGATGAATAGGGAGCTGGTGTGAACCATTTTATGATCCCGGTCATTTCACGCTTGGCCAATTTTTGTACTACGTCTTATAGATAAATCTTGTGGGAGCGTTTTAACGGTTAATTCATGAGCGGTAGCAATTTTATCTATTGATATTCATATGAATATATCCATGTGGTTTGAGAATCTTCAAACACCTGATGCCATAGCATGAGCGAGGTTTTCAGCAGAGATCATCACTCATTGAATCCCGTTGAATAATCGGATAGCCTTCGAGTATTGACGATCTTTTGTAATCAATATCTTTAAACAGCTTCATATATCGTAACTTGAGTGGATTTTATATTTAAGCCGCTATCATCCTGATGTGAATAACTTACTCACTTTGTACTTGCATCCTAGCCTGAATCTATATTGTGAGCTATATTTTCTCGTTTTTCATTGTAATATGAATACATAATGCAAGTATGCCAAGACTTTTTTGGAGTGCACTTCAGGCACTGATGTCGGCTACCGGGAGGGTTTTATTGCGTCCTGCAGTCTAAAGTTTAAGTAAGGAGCGAGCAATCGCCCTTTTTTCATAACTTTGGCCACACAGTGTCAAAAGTTTCACATCCATTTACGGGCACAATCACACGGCGAGGTTTCGGTACTAAATCACGTGAAATTCACTATTTATTTTCTTTGTGACATTTCCACGGGCATTTTAAGCTTCCATGCACTCTGGACGAGGGGTAACATTTATTTGACATTCCATTATAAATGTTGCGGCGAGTCTTCGATCACATTCCTCTTTGTTTCATTTGAACATCCCACGCAAGATGGCAATGTTACTGCCGACTTCAAATGTCACGGAGGCTTACAATGAATATTTGTTTTAGACGAAATGGATGTGTTTGAGACACTTGTTTTCAATTCAAATTTTAATGAAACATCATTTTGACATAACAATTTGTAATAGAATATAAATTTTACTAAATTGATTAAGTTAGGAGCTAGGTAACTGTTCTCCGCGGTGATTGCGGGTGCATTTATTCCAAAAGAAAATATAACCTTTATTCTTAATAACATTAAAGTGAAAGTGCTATCATAAACGTTCCACCCATTACCAATATTACCCCGGAACAAAGAGACAGACATACTGACATTCTTTTTATTTTGTTGAGGAGTACTTTATATACTTTCTTATTCATTGATTGATGCTGTGTCCGCCCGTAGAACATTCTAATTATCGAATGACGGAAATTTATGCTGATGAAGAGGAATTATACGGCAATACATTGTTTCGATATCTTCGAAGTTCGAAGAAATTAGAAAACTTGTTGTACGTACACAAAAACATTGACTCTTTTAATAAAACCAAAACAAACTTGTTATAAATTCTAGTAGGCTGCATAAGATTAACAACTCATTTAAGGGTAACTGTATACGTTTCTATAATAAACTCCCACAAGACGTTTTAGAAATGTCAATTAATAAATTCAAAGTCTTTGTTAAAAGAAAGTTGATAGAAAAATCGTATTATAAGTTGCAGGAGTACTTAGATGATAGAAACGCGCGGAAGTGAACGAACTGCTCTAATTTGAATTGAAATATTTTAAACTAATATGATATTGTAATGATGATGATAACAAAAAAAACAAAACACCCGACTGAGTTTGTTGTGGGCTCTTCTCGGATCAGCTTGATGATTCAAAGGTGCTGTAATATGCCTACTTGAATAAAGATATTTTGATTTGATTTCATTTGATTTGAAAGGATATTAAGGCAATGTTTTCGACGATGACTTCCAGGTGGCTTGAATTTTTTACATCTTTACAACAATTATCGATGAAATCACAGTCAATGTACACAGAACGCTGCAAATTATACATATAAACCATTCTCACAATTAACTTCGCAATTTGTCTTGAACCATGTTTTCCATACGTAAGATATGCTACCTACTTTTAATACCTTGAAAGGCTTTGAAGCCAGTGCGAAAAGCCTTCATATAATGCTATACACTGGGAGGAAGAGTAAAATAAATGTCACAAAAATATCATTTTCATAAAACCCAAACGCATCACCACATGATAAAATAAACAACAAAAAATCATAATCCCGACGCCCTAACAAAAATGAAAATATAACCGAAAAATGTATTTTTCTAACAAAAGGAAATCGTGTCGGTTTTGTAAATGGTATTAGAGATAATGGAGTGAACTGCATTTATATGATGCGATGAATCGTAACATTTTTACAATTCGTCTGATATTACTGCTTATACTAAAAACCTCGATACTCCAAAAATCTTGCTATAATATCTACTCTTAGTTTATATACTAGTCGAATCATTTTTCCGAACCTCACGGTAGGTTTTTTTTACCACGAACTAATGCTTCAAAAGAACTTTCTACGCTTACATGAATAAGGAATATTTTGAATTCAAGTAATTTGAATTAAAAATATCGCTTAACACATTAACCGTCACTTCCCATATAAGACCATTAGTTTCATATAAAAGCATGATAGTGCAGCGAGTGGTGATGAGTGCTATCCTTAGAGTTTCTATAACTGATGGGAGTCAGAAATGAGGAAACCTGGGATGAAAGACATAAAAAACATAGGACCTTATGTTGGTAGCCGAACAAACTGAAGAATGCTAGACCAATGAGGCAGTCAAAAAGATGCAAAGTTACTGTCGATCCATGGTCCCGTTCTATATAGAATCTATATAGAAAAAAAATTCAATAAATTTAAGTGAATCTAGATATGAAAGCGTAACAGGCAAGCAAATACTTTTGAGTTTATAATAGTATGTAATTGAGTTTTGGTACAAAACAAGATTTAGTGTCTTAAATCGAGAAAAGTATGCTGAAATACTGACTGAATAACAGGATTTATGAGTAAAGAGTGAACGGGAAAGTTGGAAGGGGAAGACCAAGGCGAACGTTCCTGGACCTGATCCAGGTCAATAAGAGCCAAGTTAAGAGTACTCTAAACCGACGAACTTGTATGAAAGGTTTAATGAGAATGAAAGAAGCGAAGGAGATATGCAAGGATCGTGGCAAGTGGAAGGACGTGGTGTTTGCCTACCCCAATGGGAATGAGGCGTGATATTATGTATGTAATTGAGTTCAGCATGTCACCGTCACAGTTCCTGATGCAATAAAACAGTTTCGTTTTATTTCCTATTTAAATATTTAAACTGCAGATTCCACATTGTAAAATGTAATAGTAATATACATTTTCAAGAAACTAAGGTCCGCTGCTTCTGAGCCTACGCTTATAACAGTATATTATGCACTAGTACAGTCACTCATCAGTTACAGCATATCAGTCTGGGGTGGAATGCAGAAAACGTCCTTACTTCAACTTGAAAGAGTCCAAAGGACCATACTCAAGATCATTGCAAAAAAGCCATTTAGATATCCGATCAAAAATCTTTATAAAGAATGCAAAGTATTAACAGTTCGGCAACTCTTTATACTCCAGTCAGTCTTACGTAAACATAAAATACTAAAAGTCTCGGATCTCTAATTAAAAAGAAATCTTAATTTGACTTTTTCAACAGAATAACATAAAAGCAAACTGGCTGAAAGACATTTTTACATTATGAGTACAAGGCTTTACAGAATAGCGCAATCCAATTTAAATATACATTCACTAAGTAGCAAGGATTGTAAGAAACGTGTCAAGGAATGGTTACTTCATCTCGATTATACTGATACAGAAAATTTGTTAGTATTTAATATATAATTATAATTAGGCTTAAGCGGAACATACAACATATTACTGCTGTTCACACACACCCACACACACACACACACACACACACACACACACACACACACACACACACAAATACACGCACATACACATATAGAAACAAATACAGCTGTTTGTTTATTCTTCTTCTATAAAGGTAATTTTAAAGTTCTCTGTTTTTCTTTACTTAATTAGTTGTTTACATATTGCCGAGTCTAATATTTGTTCTATACATTTTGCGGAGGGCGCTGTCGCCTAAAATACAGGTATTTATCTAGTTTAGGGACAGATGTTCAATCATAAATTTATTTGTACACTTAGACTATAAAGCTCATTTACTTGTATTATGTGAATCTTGTATATATTTTTGTTTAATAAAAAATTATTAAAAAAAATATATATAAACGACTTCTGAAGTCGTATGTCGTGAATAGTAAAGGTCCGTACGAGGTGGCAACGTCCACAGACGTCACGTGTAATTTGATAAGCTTAGCCTTATAGGATAAACATAAGGACCTCTGCGATCTAGCTGGCTTTATAAAAGGGTTGACATTTCGCTTTAAGTTGAAAGATGAAATACTACACAAATCAGGATCACAGCAGATACACTTACAATAAATAAATGAAGTATAAATTCAAAATGTTTTTATTCAAGTAGACCTTCACAGCACTTTTAATCCTCAAATATCTCTTTTTCATATATTATTTCAATGTGCGACTGTCGATAATATTAAAGAACGACTAAAGTTACGGGAGTTCCTTCGCGCCCTGTTCTGAGAAGAGCCTTCTATATCGATTAGAGCAATCCATTCACTCCCACGCTTTTTTATCTTCAAACTAGTCTAGAACATAATTATTACAAACAATATTATAAAACGAAGAGATCATCGCAGCGACTTTCGCGTGGTTTTAATAGGTAGAGACAGGTTTATGTATATAATTTGTTAAGGACTTTCAGAAATTGGTTAAAATATAGCGATAAGTTTTTGAAACGGTGGCAGGACTCGCTTGATGCCGAGCGTAATCAGGCTGAAGTTATCAATGTTGTATACTCGTATTAATAAATATTTAAGTTTGTTTATAGTAGGTATAATCTGTAATAGGCATAATACTACCAGTGTGAAGGCTGGGCGATAAGTAATTTATATCATATATAGTTCGTGAAAATTATAATGGTTGGTTTTAAAAATGGACTTATTTGCTCTTTATACGACACTTTAATTTATTTATAGTGAAATTATATAACAATGTTGTTAAAATAGATAATAAAGGTACTGATATACACAATCTTCTTATAAATAATATAAAATTGTGATGTTTTCTTAAATACTATACATCTGTCTACGTATACATCTGTCTGTAATCATCAGCAATCCTTGTTAGACTTTAATTTAAAAATTCAAAGTTATTAAATAAATTGTCGATGAAGTGCAAACAACCGAAAGTCCCAAAATATAAACAACTTATTCATTGTGATTAAATATTCCGACGTTTCTATTGTGTTATTCGAGAACAATCCAAATTAAGTGATTATTTTTTCGGTACAAGCTTACCTGAATCGCAGCCAGACTGTAGTGGAACGCTGTAGTGGAAAGCTTTATTTTTTGTCTCTTTTATACCTTTACTTTCTGGTTTCATCTACGTAGCCGATCCCCTGGGAATATAGGGAAAACCGTTAGTCAGAGTCACGCTTCTACCAACTAATTATCATTTTACAGTACCATACTAAAGTTTAAAGCAGTAAATATTATTAATAAATAACAGTTATATAGACGGAGATAACGTAATCGAATTGAGTAAGCATATTAAAAAGCAGTAGAGATAGGCAGACGATGCGGCAATAAATTTATATAATTACAAACAAAATTGAAGAAGAAAACAAATTAAAGTAAAAGGAGGTCGTAATGAGGACTTATTAACAGCATTTTCAAGCTCCAGGCTAGTTTTCAGAACTTCAAGACAAATCTATGGATTTCCATGGACACATGTTTTATGTATTTACGTAAAGATTACTGAAGAAGAAAGTTCGAGATGCTCGAGTATACCGCGGGGTCGACATCGATACTGACCACTACCTGGTTGTTGCCCGAATCAGTGGTCTTTTTAAACGGTGGTGGTGAAAACGGAGGAAATGACCTTGAAAGTTTATGGAATAAATTTAAAGATGGAGTCGTTGGTGCTGCTATTGATATATGTGGAGTGTCTAAAAGGAGGAAAGGTAAGAAAGAGAAGAATTTGTGGATGGACAAAAATGTTCAAGCAGCTGTGTGTGAAAAGAAGAAAGCTTGGTCCGATTGGTTGGCTACAAAAGCGAACCAACGAATGCAAAAGGCAACGAATGATGACGTAAAAAAGGCAAGAATGGAATACAAAAGAGTGAAAGTAATCGTGAAAGAAGTTGTTAGAAAAATAAATAAGAATGCAGAGATATGTATGATAGGAGACTTTCTGATGATTTTCAGCCAAACAAGAGGTTTTTCTGGAAATCAATACGATTGGCCCGAGGGAGATCTACTACCTCGGAGCTTTGTAAAATTAGAAGTTTAGATGGAAGTTTAATAAAAGGAGAAGAATGGATATTGAAGAGATGGAAGGATCATTTTGAAAGTTTGTTTGAAAGAAATGAAGCAGAGGTAAATATGACCTCTGCGGATAGCAATGTATATAAGATAAATGATAGCGATATTAATATGGATGAGATTATAAAAGCGATGAAAGATATGAGATCAGGTAATTCTGCTGGGTATGGACAGTGTCAGTCGAGATGCTGAAGGCTGGCCGCGGTATTGTGGTAGCTCAACTGTACTGCCTTTTCAATATATGCTGGGAGAAAGGCCAAGTCCCAAGAGATTGGAGCAAGGCCGTAATTGTCCCTCTATATAAAGGAAAAGGGTCACAGCAGGAGTGCAAAAATTACCGCGGTATCAGCCTTCTTAGTGTCGTCGGCAAATTGTATGCAAAGATATTAATTGAAAGGGTGATTAATGAAACTGATGGGAAAATATGGGACGTGCAAGCGGGATTTAGAAGAGGAATGGGATGTACGGATCAGGTCTTTTCTTTACGGTGCTTAACTGAAAAATGTTTGGCTAAACACCAAAAAGTTTATTGCGCGTTCGTAGATTTAGAAAAGGCCTATGATCGAGTGGTGAGGAATGAGCTGTGGTCAACGTTATCTACGTATGGGGTGAGCGGTTGTCTGATCCAAGCATTGAAGTCTCTCTATGAGGGTTCTAGTGCCTGTGTCAGAATAAACGGAGCGTACACGGAGTGGTTTCCTGTCGAAAGAGGTGTTCGACAGGGATGTGTTGCGTCACCATGGCTGTTCAACCTTTTCATGGATAAATGTTTGACAGATTTAAAAGAATGTATGTATGGGTTAAGAATGAATGAATTAGTCATCAAATGTTTACTCTACGCTGATGATCAAGTAATACTTGCGTCATCCGCTAACGAGCTTCAGGAGATGCTAAATATTATGAATGAAGCTTTGAAAGGGAAAGGAATGAAAGTGAATGTAAACAAAACGAAAGTTATGCTTTTTGAACGAGATGAATCTATGATGAATGGCAATATTTTGATAGATGGGGAACAAGTGGAAGAGGTGAAAGAATTTGTATACTTGGGATCTAAATTTACAAAAGATGGAACATGTGAAAGTGATATCGAAAGGAGAGTGAATGCAGGGAATATGGTAAATGGTGCTCTGCATGCTTTTATGAATAGCCAGATGGTGTCTCAAAGGGCTAGACTGGCAGTGCATGCTGGAGTGTTGGTGCCAACACTTATGTATGGTAGTGAAAGTTGGGTATGGCAGAAGAATCACAAAAGTAAAATAAATGCGGTAGAGATGAGAGCGTTGAGAAGCATGAGTGGATTAAAACTGAGTGACAGAGTGAGAAATAGTGTGATAAGAGAACGTTGTGGTATAAAAGAAGACGTAGTGACTAAAATTGAAAAAGGTATGCTTAGATGGTTTGGGCATGTAGAGAGAATGAATGAAAGGAGACTGACAAAAAGGATTTATGAGTCAAGAGTGAATGCGAAAGTTGGAAGGGGAAGACCAAGGCGAACGTTCCTGGACCAAATCCAGGACATTTGAAATAACGGCCAGGTCAAGAGTACTCTAAACCGACGAACTTGTATGAAAGTTTTAATGAGAATGAAAGAAGCGAAGGAGATATGCAAGGATCGTGGCAAGTGGAAGGACGTGGCTATGTATGTATGTATGTGTACTGATTAGAAAAGTTACACATTTTTAAAGTGTTGAAAAGATCGAGAGAACCTTCATAGCTAAAATTAGCAGTACAATGACACTTAAAAGGTAATTAGCATCGTAAATGCGAGAAGTCATGTCTTCGTTACTCGCAAATTGTTACAATTAAAACGCAAAAAGAATGACAGTGAAATAAACTCGTGAACGAAATTCCGCTGTATGTGGCAAATATCGTCGCTACCAAACAATGAGTAATGCCGAGCTCCTTTATGTTCTCAGCAATACATCCGCTGTTGTCACGGAATAAAAGGCCGTAATGCACGAGGCGTGGATCTGTTTTTTGTTACTTGAAGATACCCTAATTTGGTGAACGTTCCTTTAATAGCCGCCATCTAAAGGGCTATTATATGCCCTATCATTTTATGAATTGATGGACGAAAACTATTTTAAATAAGAAATTCAGATTGCGACGGTTAAAACATTAGAAATATAAAATAGTATATTACATACTATATGATGAATCCTCTGCACTGTTCATTACCTAAATTTAATATGGTCTTATAAGCTAAGATAGACCTGTAAGTAGGGTAGATATTTTGTATGAGACGGCTCATACAAAATGTAGTTTAGTAAGGAATATAAAATCTAAGATTATAGTCACATACCTAGGGAATTGCATTTTCTAGTCTGGATTGTTGGGAAGCTTCGGTTTTAGCTAGTTAATTAGTTAAATTCGGTTATGGTGCCGTGTAGAAACTGTTAGAAGGAAATTGCCTTCTACAAGGTAAGTAAGGTAAGTAGCAGCCCATTAACGTCCCACTGCTGGGCACAGGCCTCCTCACTCATATGAGAGAGGGTTTTTAGAGCATGGACCCACCACGCTGCTCCACTGCGGATTGGCAGGCATAGTACACAAGTGTACTCTCTATTCCTTCACTCTCATAGCCCGATGTGACGGTAATTCGACACAACCGGAGAGAGATCAGGCGCAGGACCGACGGCTTAACGTGCTCTCCGAGGCACGGGGGTGGATCACACCGCCGACTTCCCAACTTCGGGCTAATATTGAGAAAATCTTAATAGAAAACTCAATATCCATTTTTGAATTGGCCCGACCCGGGACTCGAACCCAGGACCTCATGTCTGTAGTCGAACATGCTAACCACTAGACCAATGAGGCAGTCGCCTTCTATAAAGTAAGCGCGATTATATCTTAGACTATCGATGCTTACTATCAGGTGAGATTATAGTCAAGCGCTTACCTTTTAGAAGTAAAAAAATAGCTCATAGTAGGTGTAGTCCTATAATAACATAATTTCTATTAAATTTATCACAGTGACGTATTAACTAGATGCGAAAGCCTAATTATATTGATTCTACCCTAAAGAACAAGCCCTGCTTCAATTTTCAAAGTACACCGCTAGAATTATTCAATGAAATGAAAACTACTGATGAATGGTACTGGAATTTTTACAGAGTATATCCTTTAGTAAATGAAAGACTGTCAAGTCACATTCGAAACTATTTAAGGAACAAAACCTCCTTTATTTAGATATCCAATTTCATAGACTATAAAAAGCATTTGTTAGAGAGCATCATATAAAGTTAAAAGACATTAAAGTTTGACTCAAAGACTGTAAAATTTTAATTAAAAGAAGGAGTAAGTTGATGTAAGAAAACAATTAGACTAAGGATGAAAAAACTTTCCGACAGTACCTTGATCAGCCGGTGGAGAGAAGACCTCGAGTCCTCATTAGCGGGCATTTACACGGTGGCAGCAATCCGGCCGCAACTGGATCGTTGGCTCAACAGAAAGCACGGATCATTGTCCTTTAGGTTGGTGCAGGTGCTTACCGGGCACGGGTGCTTCGGCAAATACCTGCATCAAATTGTTGGTAGGGAGGATTCGCCAGCTTGCTTTGAGTGTGGAGCGCCAATTGATTCGGTGCAGCACACTGTGGAAGAGTGCCCAGCTTGGGAACCCCAGCGCCACCTTCTATCGCCGCTAGTCGGAGACGATCTCACACTACCGACCATAGTCGCCGCCAACCTACTTGAACGTTATGTAGGAAAGCATCTGGGGAGCCATCTGAGTGGAATGCGTAGGCGAACTTCTGGTCCCCCACCCATTAGATGTAGAGGGTTCCGCTGGGTTTTAGTGGGTATTGTCCTGCGAGTCCCACACTGCCGAGTAGAGTTTTTAATTCACTCGGCGTGCGTAAATGCATTTCCCAGCGACAAAAAAAAAAAAAGAAAACAATGTTAAATTAGAAGTGAAAGAAGCTAAACCAGGTATGATGCTTATAAACTTATAATTAGCATTAGAGCTCGGTGCGTTTAAAAGTTAACACAATAATTATCAGCATATTCAGATATGTTAAGCTTCTCACTTAAAGCAAGCTTAATATATTGGTCAGCAGCAGAAAAACAATAATAATGTTTTTGATGTAACCATTATTATTTATATGAAAGAAGAAAGAGTACAGAATTCAAATAACATTAACTGAATATCGTCCTTTTTTGGAATATTTTGTTAAAGTATTTGACAGTGATAATTAATGCTAATGAAATAAGTGTACTCGATCCAAATGATATTAACTGATTACCCACTTAAAACCTTCATCCAAGATGTAAAGAAAAGAAAGTGTATCAAAGTTTGAGTAACATTGTTAGAGCGACATTCATTCCCCGCATTCCGTAAAGTCAGCTGAAAACTTATAAGTGAGTTTGAACAAGACCCAGTGCATCCTATCTCAGCTACTTCGTAAAAGCTTGACGACATGTAACTTCGCAAATGTTCGACTTGTTGCTTCGACATCTATTTATTGTACTCTTGTATGTTATGGTCTGATGTTATTTTAATAAATATACTTGATATTTCCTTTCAAAGAAACCCACTACGTTTGATCTTATAATATTAGCTACTCTATCTAGTCTTACTTTAATGATTTTATTCGTAATGTTCAATTCAACCTTTCCGTGAAATGCTCCGCAAAATGTATCCATCTTATAATGCATAATTCTTGCACGTTTGGAATTTGCTTAAAGGTATCGTTGGGGAAACTTTAATATCACCGTGATTTTCTCAAAATTACTAGAACCTGTTTGGTAATATTTTGCATTTATGCAAATATAAGAAAGTCAGTGTTTGATTTTTTATATGTCTGCTAGTTCCACAATCTATATTTATTTTAAAAAACAACCGGTCAAAATTGAAACACTTACACGCTAAAGATATTTTTTAAACAATCAGCCCAACCGTATTAAAAGCCTCCAGTCCCTTAGTTTACAACGGTAGAGGATCGACAAGGAAAAAGGTAAAACCCAGGTAAGCCTTACTCTAAAGTTTGCTCTGTTCTTTGTTTAAAACATTTAAGATAAAAGATCGAGGTAACAGTTTCACGGAAGTTCTCCAAAAGGGTTTCAAATTTAACTCAAATACAGTATTGTGAAAAGATTTCCTCGTGATCGCAAACAGCTCTTTCATGAAACCTTTACTGTATTGTATTAACTACAAAATGATTGGAATTTTCTTAACAAATTTAACTTAAAAATCAAATTCAGAGATCTAATTCTGATTTGCTTTTGATTGCTGACAAATTAGCGCTTGATTGTAATCTCACTTGGCGGTAAGTGACAAATTGACAAGTCTGGAATTCATTTCGGTCGGAACAATCCAGCATTAATCTATTGTAAAAAATTCTTTCGCCAATATAAATCTGTGTTATCCGCTAAAAAATAGAATTTCGACGGGACTTAATACAAACAACTAGCTGACACTTGTCACAAGGATCGTTGGTAATATAATAATCTAAAAAAGAAATGGGACGACTTATCTTAATCCTTCAGAAGGCTGCCTTCCTTGAATATGATTAACGCTGTTTTAAAAAATAAAATGAAAAAATGATTATACTTAAACAGTCAATAAAACTAAAATTTTTATATAGTTTAGTTTACTATTGAAGTAGATTTTTCAAACTATTTAAAAATAAGTTAAATGTGCGTGGACAGGCTTGACTAGTCAGATTGTAGGCTTAGCGTGTGAGGTTTTATGACGTCACGGAAAGAGGGCTTTATAACCCGGATTAACATATAAGATAATATTTATCCCCTTAAATAACCTAGCTTAAAGATAGCTATCGACAAAAGTCTTACAGTTGCTCTTTTAACTTGAATGGCGTTTCTCTCTGGAAGCAATTCTCAAATCGATGCAAATAAAGTTGCAGGGTGCTGCTAGTCATAAAATAATGCAGAAAACGCGACATTGTGATAAAAAATATTATCAGCTAAATTTAAGTACGACACGTTGTCTTTGGTGGATATAAAAATAGTTTGCTATCGCGAATATAGTTCAAGGGTGACGATCGCGATAAGTGTATTATATTTTTTTTCCTGATTCATCCTACGTTTTGGCCAACTTTATGCTTATAGAGGCGAATTTAAAAATCATATAGACTAACTGATAAATAATACTTCTATGTCACACGGTGTCACTACGTAATAGGTCCGTAAAATTACATTATGCGATTTACAATATGGGTCCAAGAGAGTCGCTAAGAAACAAATTCAAGGCAGTTAACATAATGACAGTTCACTGCGTATACATATTAGAAAACTTGTTGTATGTACATAAAAACATTGACTCTTTTAATAAAAAGAGTGAATGTACATCATATAACTTACGAAACCAAAACAAACTTGTTATAAATTCTAGTAGGCTGCATAAGATTAACAACTCATTTAAGGGTAACTGTATACGGTACTATAATAAACTCCCACAAGATGTTCTAAAGATGTCCATTAATAAACTCAAAGTCTTTGTTAAAAGAAACTTGATAGAAAAATCGAATTATAAGTTGCAAGAACTTAGACGATAGAAACGCGTGGGAGTGAACGAACTGCTCTAATTTGAATTGAAATATATTAAACTAATATGATATTGTAATGATGATGATAACAAAAAAAAAAAACACCCGACTGAGTTTGTTGTGGGCTCTTCTCGGATCGGGGCGCGAAGGAACCCTCGTAACTTTAGATTTTAAGTCGTTCTGGAGTATCATCATCAGACGTACATTAGAATTAGAGTGTGGAAAAGAAAAGAAAAAACAAAAATTTGACGATTCAAAAGTACTGTAATATGCCTACTTGAATAAAGATATTTTGATTTGATTTGATTTGATTTGATTAGACAACACCTTTTTTATTTCTTAAAATTTCAATAAAACCTTTGTAATAAAGTCACTGTATATGTTGATGAATATCAAGGTTTATTATCTTATTGAACGAAATCATTTGTATATTACAAACCGCCATTGTAACAGATGAGTTGGGCTTAGTAAGCTTTCACTAGTTCTAAATTTGTATTTTTTGTTTATTACATTGTTTTAAAGTAATTTTATAGAAATTTTAAACAATGACCTTGAGTTTAGTACGAATACGAATTTCCGCCCTCTTATCTTTTATTAATTTTTGTTTCTATATCTTCAAAATAAGTTCCTAGTTGATATACATTATTACAGGACTAAGAAAACGTTTATGTTTTAAAATAATCTCCAAGCAAAGCTCTATATTTTTTTAGGTCTTGGTTTAAAACATTTTCGTCGTCCTTGTGGTCGCTTAAACGGACGGACGTCCACTGCTGGACATAGGTCTCACGTAATAACGTCCACAAGGCCCGATTTTGCGCCGCCTGGCTCCAGCGGCTACCGGTGACACTCTTTATGTTGTCTGTCCACCTTGTGGAGGGTCTCCCTACACTGCGCCGTCCGGTGCGGAGTGGCCACTCCAGCACCTTCGGCCCCCAACGTCCATTGGTCCTTCGGACTATGTGCGCCGCCCATTGCCTCTTCAGGCTCGCGATTCGTAGAACTATATCGGTGACTCAGGTTCTACTACGGATCTTTTCATTTCTGATTGGATCACATAGAGAAACCCCGAGCATAGCTTTCTCCATCGCAGGCTGAGTGACTCTGAACTTTCGCATGAGGCCCATAGTCAGCGGCCACGTTTCGGAGCCGTAGGTAAGGTACGCACTGTTCGAAGACTTTGGTCTTCAGACACTGAGGGATATCGGACGAAAATATCTGGCGTAGCTTCCCGAACGCCGCCCAACCGAGTTGGATTCGGCGGTTGACCTCCTTCTCAAAATTGGACCTACCTAGCTGGACTATATGTCCCAGGTATGTGTACTCGTCAATAATTTCGAGAGCTGAGTTTTCAACGATGACTGGATGGTGAGCCGGTACATGGATATTAGACATAACTTTCGTCTTATCCATGTTCATTTTCAGGCCCACCTGTTGGGAAACTCTGCTGAGGTCATCGAGCATTGTATTGAGATCTTCGAGAGTGGGAGCAGGGGGTGCTAAGACATTTTACTGAAAAATAATGCCAAAAATACAAAAAAAATATCGTTTGTGAAATTTGCACCAATCATTGTTGTTTTAATATGGCTGAATAAGCAGTGTTTAATCGTTTTCATAAAATAGAAGAAGAAAATTGATTTAAAATGATACCACTGTTGAAGTCGCATTTACACCTATTTTGGAAAAAGTTAAAAAGCACGATAACCCAAAAATATTTCACTTGTGCGTAATGCATTTAGGTGTTAAAATTATCGCAAATAGTTACCCCTATTACCTCCCAAGGGTAATACGCCGAATTACGAATAACTCTGTATGCTATCTTTCATATTATCGTAACATCCAATTCGTTTAGATTGAAATAACTTATTCCAAACTAGAAGTGTTAAAGCATATTTCTGCATAATAAACGAAAATATTATATTGTGTTAAGGCCTTTGTAACATTCCCACTAGGAAATAGATTTGAACAAGGAATTTAACATCTCAAGTCAAAAGCAAACAAAAGGCGATGTGTCGGCTGCAGCGCAACTTTACACCGGGACAGGGAAACTTTGAATTAGTTTTATTATCAGGTTCCTGTGCGACAAGACATTTTAAATAAACCTTCACGACTGTCATACGATGTTACACTACGACTATTTGGGCAAAAACCGTGAACAGGGTCTCCCCATCTAAGATATAAAAATATGGTGTCACAGTGTTTGTTATTGGACTCCTCCGAAACAGCGCGTCCGGTTTTTATGAAATCTCTTGTATATATTTCTCACGATTGTAAATAGTTCAGAAGTATTTTCATCCTCTTACCCCCAATTAATCTTATTATATCATAAGACTATGGTAAAATAAGATTAGTTGTGTAAATCGATAAAATCAATTGTGCTTCTTTAATTCTCTGGTATGTTTAGCCTGCAAACCCGCAGTAGAGCAGTGTGGTGGGTCTATGCTCTAAAACCCCTCTTTCGTATACCATTGGAGGCCTGTGCCCCGCAATAGAACCTTAATAGAATGTTATTTTTTTACTTTTTAGATAGTAAATCGTTAAATGTAAACGAAGAACCTATTATCTGTAATAGGATCTAAAAATCCAATTCAAATATACCTCTATTTACGAAAATAGGTTTGCTGTAGCAATAATGTAAAAGAGGTTACTGTTTTTATAGCAAAGGCTTACGAAATTTGTTTATTTTATATAAGAAAAAGCTAACCCGCGCTACTTCGTGGCGTCATTTATTTATTTAGAAATTAAACAATCGTTGTGGACTTTAAAAACTACAATGGAACCAACACAAAATCAGTCAAATTTCCATTATCAATTATAACATATGTATAGCTCCAAATATTATAGACCTTTATGTAAGACACAATATATATTAAAAAATAAACTTTCAAACAGAAACAATTATGTCATATGAAACGGCTTGACAGATTTTTATGAGATTATTTAAAAGTAAGTAGATCTGAAAATAAGTAAAAGTAAGTAAGTAGCAACCAACTAACGTCCCACTGCTGGGCACAGGCCTCCTCGCTCATATGAGAGAGGGTTTTTAAAGCATAGACCCACCACGGTGCACCACTGCGGATTGGGAGGCATAGTACACAAGTCCACTCTCTATTCCTTTACTCTCATAGTCCGATGTGACGGTAATCCGACACGACCGGAGAGAGATCGGGCGCAGGACCGACGGCATAACGTGCTCTCCGAGGCACGGGGATGGATCACACCGCCAACTTCCCAACTTCCGGCAAATATTGAGAAAATCTTAATAGAAAGCTCAATATCGATTTCCAACCCAGGACCTCATGTCTGTAGTCGAACATGCTAACCACTAAACCAATGAGGCAGTCAAAATAAGTACCCTCAACTTTTTAATCTCGATACGAAGTTGCGCGAGTCGATTAGTCTAAACTAATATTATAAAGAGGACGTTTTTAACGTTTCCACACAACAGCTATTAGACCTATTTCGAACATTATTTTCACAATTAGAAAGCTGCATTTTCATGGAGCGACATAGGCTATATTAGATTTTCAAAAAAATAGGGATCCCTAATAAAAATGCATTAATGTAACCCAAGGTGCGAAAAGTAAGTAGTAAGTAACTACTTACTTTTCGCACCTTGGGTTAATAAAAATGCCGACAAATCATAGTATTCATACCTCTGTATTAAACCTTATCCTATTACATACCGTTATTTATACCGATATTATACTCGGATATACCGTCATTTATACTCGGATGGGCAGCGTACGGAAAACTACGTCAAATCTTTTCGTCTGGCTAAAAACCATAATATATGAACAGTGCGTGTTGCCAGAGACGACTTACGGTTGCGAAACATGACCAATGACTATGCGCCTTATTAGGAAGCTCAGGATCACACAGCAGCCCATGGAACGAGCTATGCTCGGAGTATCTCTTCGGGATCAAATCCGAAATGAAGAGAATCGCAGAAGAACAAGAGTTACCGAAATAGCTCGAAGGGTCGCGGAGCTGAAGTGGCGATGGGCAGGGCGCATAGCTAGGACGTTGGGGACCCAAGGTACTGGACGCAACGTTGGTAGACCGATTACCAGAAAAGGGTTGCTGGAAGCCGATGGTTACAAAGCGCACAAGACCGTGGAAATCCTTGGAGGAGATCTATGTCCAGCAGTAGGCATCCATCGGTTGAGATGATGATGATATCGATATTTTATTAAAGACCATTTCAATATCTACAAACTAAATTATTAGTTATTTACGGACATTTCATTCAGAAGATATAACGATTTGGAAAATGTTAAACTAAATAAAATTGTAGCTACTCTTATAACTGGGCTTGCGACTGGTGAGTTCGCTCATATTCCAAAGATCTTATAATAACCCAGACCAATACACAAGGGGAGACAACTTTGAGGCGAACTGACTAAAGGTTGGAAATCAAAGGCTTTTAGTGTCATAACAGTGTCAAAAGTTATACAACAATTTACTGACACAATGACACTTTATTCGAAATCTCGCGACAATATTTATTTTGTTCGCGAATCTCCCCATGGATTTTGTACTGCAATTGGCAAGAGAATAAAGTCTTTTGTCAGATTTTTATAAAGTTTTTATTATTGATACGTCGAATGTAAAATAGGGGTACATTGTTAGTTTCACATAATAACCTTAAAGCTTTCATAACAGCGTCTCAAAAAGTTCTCACTTTATAAAATATAAATCCCTAAACAAAGGTCCTTGTATTTCGATTATTTCGAATTATAACATAATATAAAGAAGGTTTATAAAGGCTTTTCTTTAAAAACAAAACCTCTTATAAAACATGAACCTGTTTTCCTAAATGGATATATACTTAAAGGCACCCTGGCCTCGCACAGGTCATTCAGCATAGTGTCGAATTTGTGCATTAGATTTAAATGTAACACAATGTCTTCGCTACTTTAAGTATTTCAATGCATATTGTTATGTAGATATTATAAACTTATTCATATACAACATTGATAACTTCACTGTCATTACGATCGGCATCGAGCGAACGAATCATTTTGATCGATAATACGCTATCCGTTTGAATAACTCTCCAATTACCTTATAATACGTCTCCACTTCCTTTGAAGATAAAATGAATATAGTGAGTTATTCTTAAGAGATAGATATATGCCGTAGTAGACTTTTTTGTAGATGTTTGTTTATTTTTTTTTATATCTCTTATAGATTAATCAGTGTTTTCGATTTAGAGCTGTCACGCAACTCGATTTCTCCGACCCTTCCAACGATATTCATTATATTTCAACGGATTTAAATAAACATACATACATAGCATCACGCCTCATTCCCTTCGGGGTAGGCAGAGACAACATCCTTCCACTTGCCACGATCCTTGCATATCTCCTTCGCTTCTTTCAATCTCATTAAATCTTTCATACAAGTTCGTCGGTTTAGAGTACTCTTGACCTGGCCGTTATTTAAAATGTCCTGGATTTGGTCCAGGAACGTTCGCCTCGGTCTTCCCCTTCCAACTTTCGCATTCACTCTTGACTCATAAATCCTTTTTGTCAGTCTCCTTTCATTCATTCTCTCTACATGCCCAAACCATCTAAGCATACCTTTCTCAATTTTAGTCACTACGTCTTCTTTTATACCACAACGTTCTCTTATCACACTATTTCTTACTCTGTCACTCAGTTTTAATCCACTCATGCTTCTCAACGCTCTCATCTCTACCGCATTTATTTTACTTTTGTGATTCTTCTGCCATACCCAACTTTCACTACCATACATAAGTGTTGGCACCAACACTCCAGCATGCACTGCCAGTCTAGCCCTTTGAGACACCATCTGGCTATTCATAAAAGCATGCAGAGCACCATTTACCATATTCCCTGCATTCACTCTCCTTTCGATATCACTTTCACATGTTCCATCTTTTGTAAATTTAGATCCCAAGTATACAAATTCTTTCACCTCTTCCACTTGTTCCCCATCTATCAAAATATTGCCATTCATCATAGATTCATCTCGTTCAAAAAGCATAACTTTCGTTTTGTTTACATTCACTTTCATTCCTTTCCCTTTCAAAGATTTAAATAAACCTCAGACAAATTTGAAATTCAAACCTTCTTCATGAATAGTTCAATATATTAGTGAAAACCGTATGAAAATCAGTTCAGTACACTTTAAAGTTTTTCGCAAAAATACAGATAGATAGAGGACAGGTTTGATTTGGTGAAAAAAGGCGTGAAATTATGAGAGTGTCATATTCTTTTCCTTTACGGAATATTAGGAGTAACAGTGTCATATATAAACGTTAAAAATGTATTTGATACGACATCCCACGCCTCTGTTCTCGGAATCGAGTGAAATTACGTAGTCATTAAGTACAAATATTAAAAGTTTGGTAAAAATGTCGAATAAATCCGCATCTGGCCCTTATATTTCGCTTCAACTACGTGAATAATGAGATTTTCCTACGCTTGTTCCCATTATGCTTATATTTCTTTCTCCCAACATTCGGAATTAGTGAAATTAAAAGGTAAAAAGTTGCCCCTCTAATCTCGTTTTCCTTTTTTTTGAAAATTAATGTTTTCCAGTAACGAGGCTTCAAGCTTGAAGGCCGGCGATGTTTTGCTGGTTGTTTTTTTGCAAAGAAACATCTAATAGCACGATTGGGCAAATTCTTGTTACGCGAAGTACGTATGCGTGAATATAGGCTTGCTGTTTAGTGTACACAAAGGGTGGCTTTTTTATCAGTCCGAGTTGCAAGTCTTTATAAATCAGCTGTCTGCGGTGAAAGACCCTGTTAAATCGGGACAACTGTCTCAGAAAATAGCCAAATATCGAAAAATATAACTTTACATTTAGTGAAAAACTATTAAGCTATATATATAAGAGATATCCAAGTATCTATTGACTCATCACGATATCTCTGGGACCATAAGACGTAGAGACACGAAACTTGGTAGGAATATTCCTTTTGCCGAGTAGAGGTCACCTAGGAACGGATTTTACGAAATTTCACTCGCAGGGGGGTTGTGGGGGTGTTTAATGAAAATGCTATCCAATAACATTCTACGCAAACGAAGTCACGGGTTCAGCTAGTAAGTAATATATCTTAGAGACCTGTCCCTGGAATTTAATTCTTTAAAACTCATATTACATTTTCGAATATTATTTATTAACGAAATGATGTAAAAAAATAAAATTAGTTTTTCATTTTTTTTAAGTTACGTTACATCAACGTTTTCTCAAATGTTTTCGTTCATGTATCTCATTGTGTTGCATTAGATATAGCAGTTGAAGTGGAGGTGAAGTTTAAGGCGCTCGTTAGAGCAGCCAAGACGCGCCCATGGCACGCAACAGTTGTTTAGTTGTTTCAATCGCATTGTGCTTTCGTGAAACCACAAAATGGTTTTTTATTTTTCATTTATACTTTAAGCGAAGTGATAAACGGGGGCCAACCTCCCCGATAAAGTCGCCATAACAAAAAGGTCCAAAGCCTATAAAATAACATTTCTGGGGTCCATTTCATGATTTATCGCTCATTAAACCGTAATAATGCTCCACAAACGGCGAGGGCTCTCAATTTTTTATCGATAAAAATTAGGGATTTGTTATAATGATCGTCGGCTTTATTGTATTTTCGGATGTCTCGATTTGATGGCCTTTGTCTAGGTTATATATCAAATTATACTTCGTCGTCGTCGCTTCAACCGATTCAACGTCCACTGATGGACATAGGTCACACGTAATGACGTCCACAAGGCCCGATATTGCACCGCCTGGCTCCAGCGGCTAACGGCGACCCTCTTTATGTCGTGTCCACCTTGTGCGGGGTCTCCCTACACTGCGCCGTCCGGTGCGGGGTCGCCACTCCAGCACCTTTGGCCCCCAACGTCCATCGGTCCTTCGGACTATGTGCCCCGCCCATTGCCACTTCAGGTTCGCGATTCGCAGGACTATGTCGGTGACTCTGGTTCTACTACGGATCTCTTCATTTCTGATTCGATCACGTAGAGAAACTCCGAGCATAGCCCTCTCCATCGCACGCTGAGTGACTCTGAGCTTCCGCATGAGGCCCATAGTCAGCGACCACGTCTCAGAACCGTAGGTCATCACTGGCAACACGCACTGTCCGAAGACTTTGGTCTTCAGGCACTGAGGGTTATCGGACGAAAATTGTAATTGTCACCATTAAACATTTAGAAAACAGGTTTAGCGACCTGATAAGAGGAAGCCACATGGTTGTCTATGAACACCTCCAAAACCGATACAATAGCAAGCACTTCTGAAAATTCGATCTCTATAAATGGCAAGCTAATTAAATACGTAAAAGAGTAAACCCATCTAGGTCAACCAATTTCAACTATTGAAATAACGTCAAAGGAAATAGACACCATAATTGGGATCGATGGAGACTCGAGTAGCAACTACAAGAAGTTAAGAATAACAAAGAAGTCAAGATCTGTACTAGTTCTAACATACGGCTGCCAAACCTGGGCCCTCAATAAAGCGCAAAATATAAAATGTGAAATTTACCGGACAGCAATGGAGAGGAGCATACTTAACAAAAGAAAATCTGACAATTTACTAAATAAAACTATCAGAAAATTAACAAAAATACATCACAACTACACTAAGAAAGCTAAACTGGCAATAGACAGGTTATATAAGAAAAGACATTGCGAAGTGGAACAAAAACATCGTGTCGTGGTATCCGAGAAATAGTAAAAGAAAATGCGCTACACAGTTTCGAAAGTGGGAAAACGATATAAACGTTGGACAATATGGACTGGAAAACACTAATCAGGATAGAGTGAAGAAGAGAAGGAGGAGGAGCACGGAACGACGAAGTTGACGATGACATCGACTCCGTTGAATCGTAGAATTAATTAAGTTTTTTCTGCAAATATTTTCGTTCCTGTCTGGAGGAGGTCGGTTACCTTCTATTGCGAAAATTAAAGGAGGTAAATGAAAGACAAAGAGAATATGGGGAGAATGATAGAAAACGAGTACTTAGCATTTGTTACTATAGAGAATACGCACACAAAGTCGCGGTGTATACTAATAGAACATAAATACGTATAGACAAATTAACCCATATATCGCTCAAAAAATTACGGGGCTGGCGGTAGAGGATGGAAATAACTGATAGAAATCTTTGCCGGCTCGTTAATGACCCCAGCAGTTACTGAACACTGTGGGGCAAGGCACGAGTGACATTCACTAGGATTTTCCCTGCAAAAGTAACATTTTTAGCATGAAATTGTTTGACAGAGCAACCAAGGCTAATATGGCAGCGCCCATGGCTCGCATCAGCTGACCGTGTAGCATTTGTTATATATTCTTTCACATTTCTGCAAAATACAAAACATAATTAGTTCCAGTAAGTAACGGTCTCGCTGGCGTAATGGTTTTTCGTTCGTTTCGGTAGCAAAGCTTCCGAATTTGATTCTGGACCTTCGGAAAAAAGAATTTTCTAATCTGTCTAGACTATCCAAAGACTGCGATCCCAACCAGCTATCCCATTAGGAAAGACGTGCCGTTAAACAAAAAAATACGTTCTGGTAAGATACTGTTTAGAAACCTTAAGAGGAGAGACCTTTCTTACTATTGCCACTTCCCATCATGTAAGAATACAGTCTGTCAACAAAATAAATATAAATTAACGCTAAATCTTATCGCTTGACAAGCCTCCGAGCTTCTATTTATAACCTAGCAACATTAAGCTTAATATATTATGTACATAATCAGGGCCAAGCCGAAAAAACACATTAGGTGATAAAAATACACCTACCCGCGATACCGCTTAACAAAACTATATTATTATGTTAAAAGGGGAAATATTGTGACTCTAACTATCAATAAGAAGTCTTAAAAATAAGTTTTAATTAGTGAATGTCTGAAACCATCATTAGGAAGTACTGCGACACATTCTTTACTTCGGGAAATGCATTTACGCACCACCACTGTGGAGTCGGAAATGTTGGACTCTAAAACCCAACGAAACTCACTTCATCCGTCATTGAGACTGCCGAGGATCACTCACACATATCTCTCAGAGGTCCCAGATGAGGATGCGCGCAAACATATACACAGCGTTTTCTCTTTGTCTAGTTAACAAATGCTTATTTTTATGCTTCTTAAACATGGTACGATTACAGAGAAATAACATTGTTTCCTAAATAACAGAGAATCTAACCCAAGACTTCTGTTTTTAAAACGAATACTGTACAGTTTCTTTTAAATATATAACTCGTAAGTTTCTCATAATTTATCATAATAAAACTGTTGACGATCGACAAAGGCATCGTACACGGTAAGGGGGGAGTACGATATTTGCATTTTAAAAGCCTGTCATAATCGATCGAACTCGTAAACTGGTGCATCGTAATGTCATGATCAAATTTCGTCCATGGAAATCGATCTGATAAAAGAGATAAGATGACTGTTATATAGTAACAAACATATACTGCTAAGCAAATAATTTGGCGTATCAATACGACGCCATGTGAAAACCATATGAAGTAAGTCACCTTGTAGATAGATAAATAGAATATACTTTATTGTATACCACAAACATTGTGTTTGTACCAGGTTACCGCGCCTCTTTCTAGGACTGTGTCACCATTTACCATCAGCTGAGATCACAGTCTAGCGGTAATGTGTCAATAGTCAAAGTCAAAGTCAAAATATCTTTATTCAAGTAGGCCTATTACAGCACTTTTGAATCGTCAAATATCGTTTTTTTTTTCTATTTATTATTTAAATGAACGACTGATGATAACATAAAAGAACGACTTACAATCTAAAGTTACGAGGGTTCCTTCGCGCCCTGATCTCAGAAGAGCCCACAACAAACTCAGTTGGGTGTACGTTTTTTTTTTGTTATCATCATTACAATATTTAATTTAAAAATATTCTATATCTATATATATATAGAGCAATTTATTCACTCCCACGCTTTTTTGTCTTCTAAGTATTCTTTCAAATTATAGAATGATTTCTCAATTAATTTTCTTTTAATAAAAGATTTAAATTTATTAAGAGACATCTTTGTAACTTCTTCTGGGAGCTTGTTGTAGCAACGTATACTATTGTTGTAATAATAGAAAAAATGGTCCTATCCAAAGATGGGAAAACAAAGACACGAAAATTATAGGTATTTATAAATTCTGGTTATAAGTGACGTATGATTGGACCTAGACTGGGAGCCATTGGGAGACATATCCAGTACTAGACTTTAGAGAAGACGACGAATAAATTAAGTGTCTAAAATTAAAATCCTGGCAAATATACTTCACGCGATAAATGTTGATGTTATCGTTCAAGTGAGCGACAAAGAGAACACAATAATGATTCCCACCTCTCAGAGAACAAACCTTCAAAAACCCCCAGCGAGGCTACATTTCAAGGAAAAACAGTAGTGCATTAAGCAATAATAGAGCCTGTAGTCAGTCAATAGCTGAGGGTTGTCTCGGGTAAGGGCTGGCAAAGTATCTTAAACCTTGATAGTAATCAGGAAGTGCACAGTAAGAACATGTTATATCAAACGATTATATTTTGAATATAACGGGTACATACTACGATAGCGTTTTTTATTTTTGTCGATATTTCGACCCAGTTGCATGGATCGTGGTCACGACGTAACGTCGGTGGTATGTACCCGTTACAATAGGCGATATGTCGATAAACCACGAAATATATTATTACCAGCCTTTATTCAGGATTTTACCTGACTTATATGTACACCAGTGATGGTCAAAGAGATATCACACATATTTGCGCACTCATAATTAATTTATGAGTACGAAATATGAGCAGACGAAGTCGCGTTACTGAAACAAACCCTCTATATTACGACCCATGTAACGTAGTGCGGAGTCATTAAAACTTTATGCAAATCCGACGAAATTCAGCAAGCATTGTTCTAGTCAAATAGCCCACATTTAGTCCGACTGCAAAGTTTGCTAAAAGCGCTATACACAGAGCTTGTTAATTGTCCACAGCTTGCTTTATTCGCTTGATAGCTGGTTACGACACACCCGAGACATTATTGGATACCAGCTGTATCTTATACTACTGGATGGGAAAGAGTAACCTATCTAAGTCGCCACGAAGAAAAGTCGAATTAAGCATCTTAATTGGGATCAATTCTACTTCATCATCGTTCGATTTTACGTCATCAATTTGTTCTTTTGGGTTTTTAAGTATTTTCCTGACTTGAACCGGTATCAGAAGCCAGCAGTTGTCTGATCAAATATTTTAGAGTCGCTTCAGTGCACGGCTATACATCGTGATATGATTATGAGAATTTCTTTTCAATGTGATTGTCTCGGCGCTTTTAAAAAATGCCACACTTCTAAACCTTCTTTCTAAAGTTGCGGCTCAATTATCTGGAATCTAAATCTAACACTAACACTAACTAATTTTCTGATTATAAAATCTTTGCGTTTACTCATAAAATGACCATACTTCTATAGTTTCATTTCAATAAAATGTCGTTTAGTTCTTCCTAGAACTTGATTATACCAATTTAGGCGTTCTTTTAAGAGATTTTTTTATCTTTTGACTACTCTGGATATGGAACATTTTTAACATTCTTTCGAAGGGGACATTGTAGACACGACTCCAATCCCTGTATCGAATTTTCCTAAAATAAATACCACGGCAAATAAGTCTCATCACTAAGTAATAAACTAACAAGTCAAAAAGAGTAACAACAGTGTTCCGTAACAGTTGGAAGAAGTATTCATCTTTTAGTCTAGGCAGCCTATCTCGACAGGTGTCTAGATAACCCGACTCGAACGTATACTAACAAAGTTTTGAACCGTCTGTTGCTAAGAAACACCTTAGTTTTACCTTAAGTGCTATAAATTTCAAATTTTTGGTATTTATATTAATTGAACATAAATTATTCTGATTGACAGATAACGATGATTTAAATAATCTATGATAATTGTGCCCCTACAATTTGGGATGGTAAAAAGCTCTTAACACTTTCGACCTCCTAACTTGTCTTAACCTCACTTCGCTTAATGTGGACTCAGGTTCGATTACTGGTAGCGTAAATTAGGAAATAGCAAATTATAGTTATCTGGTCGCCGAGGCTCTCAAATACGTGCTGATAGCGTTTTAGTTATGATGATAGCTAAAAAGCAAACTAGCACTCACAGACTGACGAATACGAGGCACTATAATAACAAAAATGTATTCTAAAATGTTGATAATGTCAATTTGTCAAGACATTAAATAATCCTCCTACATGAACTTGAAAATTAAATTGAGTCCAGTGACTAAATTTATATAGACAGCGATCTGGTGTCCCGCATAACAAAAAACTCCTTACACAAAGCGACTTTAATCTGATCTTGTCTTATGTTGCTTAATTTTAAATTGATAAAATATTGTTATGGTGGCTTTTGTTATGTTATGTAGTTTAGTTTTCATGGTAAAAAGTAAGACTATAGTATGCAATTATAGACATAATTTTAATGCCAATAAAATAATAAAAAAAGATAAAAATGTTTACATGCACATGGAAGCACAAAGCCAATGTCAACTTATAAATAAAGACGTTTCAAGTAGTAACTATTAAGTTTCTACCTGGTTTCGTTTTAGTAGAATCAACTTTCCGATCCGATGGAATATTTGTTACGATTTCGATGAAAGCTCTCAGGTGGATTGATTTTTTTGATACTTGTAACAATTGTGGTCAGATTTCGACCAATCCACACAAAATCATGACAAACTATCCACATAAACCATCCTTCAGAAATACTCTATCTATTGATGAAAACCGATTGAAATTTATTTGTCTTTTCTATTTTAACTTCAGCTTCCATTTGAAATGTTTAATCGAGATACGTTTTTTTAATGAACGATATATCGTATCGCGTTAGATGAGAGTATTGTAAGGAAGGTTCAAGATTCGGATCTGCCCGCATGACGCTCTCAGTGCCCAGTTATTGCATCGCCTAATGCAGGGTAATTACGTCTTTGTTTCAGCAGCCATTGTTAGCTCAACTTGGGTATAACTTTCGGAAATTTAATGAATTCGGGGCCTCGGTATTCTGTGTACATATGGAAGTTTCTAGTCTCCGTAATTGATTAATTACAAGGGCGAGAACTTCAAGAATTTATTATAGTAACATTAATTTAAAGATAGCTTCCAGAAAGATTCTAAATCTTTTAAATTTTAGTAAACGTAAAAATGGATAAGAAAAAATTTGGCATACATATCATTGTCGCGAAGTAGACATACTGGATCTGTCCATATTTCCACGGGATGGAGAAATGCCCCGGACAACAGCAAGTTTATAGCGTTAGCAGGATATTCTAAAACTGTATACATTTTAATCGTGACGTCATACACTCAGGGTATACACAATACGACCCACGGCAACACATATAATGGCTTTCCTTTTCCAAAGTTTATCTTTTATTGTAAAAATAGGACTCCAGACGCCGCGAGAACACTTGAGGCGTGTTTACACTGTTTTTGATGATGAATTTTCAAGAAAACATTTGATACATATAAGTTTGTAAGTGCTTCAAAAACACTCAGCTACTTATTCGTTACTGTTCTTTATGGCTAAGTGGTTAGCGCTTGACTGTAATCTAACTTGATCTTAAGTATACGGTCTAAGATGGAAACGTTAATCTGGTAAGAGGTAATTTACATCTTCTGGTTTCTGCACAGCAACGTATCGGAACGCATTAATTTTGTTACGCGGCATGTCTTTGGTGATGACGTCGTAAATAGCCACACCAGATTAGGCCAAGACCAATTAAAAAATACAATTTCCTAAATCGGGCCGGGGTGTAAGGGGGAAACGCGTCCCAGTCCGTTTCTCCAAACGTCAACCTCACCTGCACGCGGTGCACCCTGCTCCTACCGACGAGGCTCTGGCGACCGACAAATGGCGGTATAACCATTCTATATAGCTGACCTAAATACCACAGACCGATAACGGGCAGCAGCGTTATCGGTGCGATAAGGTCAGCACTGCGATCACCAACCCGCCTGCCAAGCGTGGTGATTATCGGCACAACCACAAATGACTAAAACAAGGCAGCAACGGCCCCCAGTCCCCGGCAGCCCCGCTATTCCTAGCTCTGGCAGCGGTTATGGTAACGGCGGGGCAGGGGGTGCTAAGAATCTCCGGAAGAGATTCCGCTGCCAACCCCGACGACTTGACCTGGCAACATACAACGCACGCACTTTGAGGACCGACGAAAAGATCTTCGAACTGGAAGAAGCAGTAAACAAGTTACACTGGGATATTATAGGATTGTCCGAAGTCCGTAGAGAGGGGGAGGACACGATAATCCTCGAATCCGGTAACTTGTTTTACTACCGGGAAGGTGAAGTTCAATCTCAAGGTGGTGTCGGATTCCTTGTCCACAAATCCCTCGTCAACAGCATTGTAGAAATTAACAGCGTGTCCAACAGGGTAGCGTACCTGATACTCAGAATCACCAAACGGTATTCGCTGAAGGTCATCCAGGTTTACGCACCCACATCATCACATCCGGATGAGGATGTAGAGGTTATGTATGAGGACATATCCAGGGCCATGCATACCTCTCGGACATTCTACAATGTTGTGATGGGAGATTTTAACGCAAAACTCGGCGAACGAAGTGGGGCAGAGTTGAGAGTGGGGCAATATGGCTATGGGCAACGGAACCAGAGGGGACAGATGCTCGCTGATTTCATGGAAAAGGAGGGACTCTACATGATGAACTCCTTTTTCAAGAAACAGCCGCTCCGAAAATGGACCTGGCTGAGTCCCGATGGTTCCACGAGAAATGAGATAGACTTCATCATGTCTACGAAACGGAACATATTCAATGATGTCTCTGTGATCAGTAAAGTGAAAACTGGGAGCGATCACCGCATGGTAAGAGGCACATTGAATATCAACGTCCATCGAGAACGGTTCAGACTGGTGAAGTCTACGCTCCGACCTACTCGTGCCCAAATCCAAGACCCCGAGAGCTTTCAACTAGAGCTGCAAAACCGCTTCGACGGCCTTGAAGAATGCGAATCTGTGGATGAGGTTAACAATAGGCTAGTAGAAACTGTTCATATGGTTGGGACTAAGTACTTCAGAGCCCGTAAAAAGAAAACCAAGAGATTCTCTGACTACACTCTCAATCTCATGGAGCAAAGACAGACAATGAGCTTACAGTCAGCAGCGGACGCGTCCGATTACCGGCGTATCAACAGACAGATCTCCAAATCACAAAAACGTGATCTGCGAACCTTCAATACGGAGCGCATCAAAGACGCTATTGAACGCAATAAAGGCTCCAAAGTGTTCGCAAGAGACCTGTCTATTGGTCAGCGCCAGCTTACGCGGCTGAGGACCAGTGATGGCAAGCTCATTGCGTCGAAACCAGAGATTTTGAGCGAGGTCGAGAATTTCTATGGACAGCTATACTCATCGACTGTCAAGCCTATTGACTGTTTGGCTGCAGATCCCAGAGCCAAACTAACCCGACACTACACTGAAGACATCCCGGACGTCAGTCTGTACGAGATTAGTATGGCTCTCAAACAGATGAAGAACAGCAAGGCACCAGGTGATGACGGAATCACAGCAGAACTCCTGAAGGCGGGTGGAAAACCGGTACTCAAAGTCCTTCAGCGAATGTTCAATTCCGTCATCCTCGATGGCACAGTGCCGGAGGCATGGCATAGGAGCGTGGTGGTTCTGTTTTTCAAGAAAGGCGACAAGGCCTTATTGAAGAACTACAGACCTATCGCGCTGTTAAGTCATGTCTACAAACTGTTCTCGAGAGTCATTACGAATCGTCTCGTTCGCAGATTTGACGACTTCCAGCCTCCCGAACAAGCCGGTTTCCGAAAAGGCTTTAGTACCATAGACCACATCTTTACGCTGCGGCAGATTATACAGAAGACCGAAGAGTATAATCGGCCACTTTGCTTAGCGTTCGTGGACTATGAGAAAGCCTTCGATTCGGTGGAAACATGGGCCGTGTTGAGATCTTTACAGAGATGCCGAATTGACTACCGGTACATACACGTGTTGAAGTGCTTGTACGAAAACGCCACCATGTCAGTCCGTATACAGGACCAAAGCACAGCGTCTATCCAACTGCAACGTGGAGTGCGACAGGGAGATGTTATCTCCCCGAAGCTTTTCACTGCGGCGCTGGAAGACCTTTTTAAGCTTTTGGAGTGGAACGGACTGGGCATCAACATCAACGGCGAGTACATCACTCATCTACGGTTTGCCGATGACGTAGTCATTATGGCAGAGACTCTCGAAGATCTCAATACAATGCTGGATGACCTCAGCAGAGTTTCTCAACAGGTGGGCCTGAAAATGAACATGGATAAGACGAAAATTATGTCTAATATCCATGTACCGCCTCACCCAGTCATCGTTGAGAACTCAGCTCTCGAAATTGTTGACGAGTACACATACCTGGGACATATAGTCCAGCTAGGTAGATCCAATTTCGAGAAGGAGGTCAACCGCCGAATCCAACTCGGTTGGGCTGCGTTCGGGAAGTTACGCCAGATATTTTCGTCTGATAACCCTCAGTGCCTGAAGACCAAAGTCTTCGAACAGTGCGTGTTGCCAGTGATGACCTACGGTTCTGAGACATGGTCGCTGACTATGGGCCTCATGCGGAAGCTCAGAGTCACTCAGCGTGCGATGGAGAGGGCTATGCTCGGAGTTTCTCTACGTGATCGAATCAGAAATGAAGAGATCCGTAGTAGAACCAGAGTCACCGACATAGTCCTGCGAATCGCGAACCTGAAGTGGCAATGGGCGGGGCACATAGTCCGAAGGACCGATGGACGTTGGGGGCCAAAGGTGCTGGAGTGGCGACCCCGCACCGGACGGCGCAGTGTAGGGAGACCCCCCACAAGGTGGACCGACGACATAAAGAGGGTCGCCGGTAGCCGCTGGAGCCAGGCGGCGCAAGATCGGGCCTTGTGGACGTCATTACGTGAGACCTATGTCCAGCAGTGGACGTCCATCGGTTGAAGCGACGACGACGACGACGACGAAATCGGGCCTATCAGGAAAGGAGTCTACTGAAACCATTGTGCCAGCGTAGTCGTTAAACTCAACAAATTATTAGTTACCACTTAGTCGCTGGATAAATTAAGTCGAAAAGATATCCGAGCCTCTAGACAAGTTACTTTCGAAGATTGCTAACGCTCAAAAAATGTATGGGAATGACTTTTCTTCTCGAAAAATTAAACGTCATTCCCAATCGAAAGTAACTTGTCTACTGGCCCAGGTGTTCGCGAATCTATAATATACTGAAATACAGATTTTGTCCAAGAAAGGGGTGGTAAAAATAATTAAACTTATAGTAAATAGAGATATCTAAGTATATATAAAATTGAAAATAAAAAGAGAAAGTCCCAATAAATTATAAAAACGTTCCTTGTCAAATGATATTAAAAGAAAGCTAATTAAGAAATAGTATTGATTTCAAGGATTACTCACGTCGGAGCGAATGAATTACTCTAACTTAAATAAAACTGTAACTATTATTATGGTGATAGTAAATATATATATGCACGACTGTTTTCTGTGGTTTTTTTTGAACAAGACGTGAAGGAACCCTTGTCACCTTAGTTTTGAAGTCATTCTCTAATCTAAATAATTATCAGTTGTATATTGGAAATAATATATGAAAACTGCTGTAACAGCCTATTTAAATAAAGAGTTTTTGATTTAGTTTTATATAATAAATTATTGAATACAAATGAAGCAATTCGAGCACAGCTTAATTATCGTCTCCGTAATCCTTCAAAGTATAACATGCTTTATCAATTGGCTCTTTTTTGATAACAGTAGTGTAACGATGTAATGAGTGCCATCTCTATCATCTTCTCGAATTTTATTATAAACGTATTCAGTTAGCTTTTACTTTTAAAGTAAACTGACGTTTATTTTTTATATTAGATAAGGTTAAATCATATGCTTAAGGTCCTATATCCCCTAGGTGGGGCAGAGGGCGTCCACACTAGTTATCCATCGCGAGCGATCTTGAGCATGGCGCTTCACCTCGCCCCACGTCTTTTCAATGTTCCCCGCCTCTGCCAGTACTGAACGGCGCCAAGTCTGTCGGGGCTGACCACGCTACCAAGGTAGAAACCTTGAGGATTCCATTCCAAAGCTTACTTTGGGACACGATTGGAATCCCGACGTAGCGTATGGCCGATCCATCTCCACTTTCGCGGTTTGATCTGGTGTTCGATCTAAGTCTCATGGCATTTCTCTTGCAGATCTTCGTTAGAGATAACCTCGGGCCAGTATATTTCGAGGATGCGACGCAAACCCCGGTTTACGCATACTTAGATTTGGTGCGAGATGTCCTTGGTGACCTTCCACGTTTCGCACCCATATAGCAACACAGAATTAACATTGGACCCGAAGATTTGAGTTTAATCCTTCGGGTCAGTTTCCGCGATTGCCACACTGGTCCTCGACGTGCGAAGGTGGCTCGGGCTTTGGCGATCCGAGAAGCGATGTCTTCTTCGACTTATTTCCTTAGTTACATCAATATTCTTAGCTCATATTGGATATCATTATTTTCACCACTCTAAATCGTTCATCTAGTAATTTCCTTGGAACAACTTAAACCAAAAATTATCAAAAAGAAAACCAAGACATTGTGAACTCGCCTGTAGTCAATATAAACAGTGTGAAAGAAATAGGACGTTCAAACTCCACTGTTTGAGTTGATGATAGTTTCTTGTCTACATCAGTCGTTAACTCTTTTAATATGCCAACACTCGCCGGTTAATATCCACGCTGGATTCACTAAAACGGGAGCAAGTTAACGACCGAATTATAATTAGGTCAATGAACTATTTGTTATGTAGGATTAACCTTTTGGATTAAAAAGTTGGCGGCTACCCAGGGTGACTAATACAAACAGAAAATCCAGTGCATATCATATTATTGGCGTCACAAGAAAAAATGATGTCACTCAACAGCGATGACAGTGAACCGTAAATTTATCTATAGTAATAATAATAATAATAATTTTCTTTCAAATACAAGGATCATATATGTAAGTAGCAGTAATCTTAGTCTAATTTTAGTACCCTAGCTACTTAAAAGCAATATTCCTACCAAGTGACAGCCTTGATTTGTACATGTACCATACAGCAATTTTTTTGTCGCTGGGAACATTTACGTACGGAGTGTGGTACTCGCTGTTATCCAGAATACCCAGTAAAACCCAGCAGAGCCCTCTGCATCTAATATATAAGGGTCCAGAAGATCGCACCGAGCATTCGACTCCGATGGCACTCCAGATGCATTCTACAAAAGGCACATTAAAGTAAGGGGGAGCAGGCGAGCAAACGTACGCCTCCTGCTCCCTACTCTTCTAGGACGGGGCGAGGGAAAATACCTGCGGCCATGCGTCCCCTCCTCAGCGACTCCTTCTGCAAGATCACTGTCTCACAGAAAGAAGCAACTGCCCTCCATCCCCCTGTACTGCCGATCATCGTGGTAATTATGCTCGGCAGTGAAAAGTCACTTCCAGCTATCGACTTCAAAAGATTCCGCTGTAGCTCCGCAAGCTGGGCACTCCGCCATAGTGTGCTGCGCGATTTCGACAAGTGCTCAATATTCGAGATAGTAAGGTGAATCCTCGCTCCCCACAATCTAGTGGTATTTCCGGTACGCACCTGCACCAATGAGGCAGTACTGCCTCATTGGTCTAGTGGTTAGCATGTTCGACTACAGACATGAGGTCCTGGGTTCGAGTCCCGGGTCGGGCCAAATTCAAAAATCAATATTGAGTTTTCTATTAAGATTTTCTCAATATTTGCCCGAAGTTGGGAAATTGGCGGTGTGATCCACCCCCGTGCCTCGAAGAGCACGTTAAGCCGTCGGTCCTGCGCCTGATCTCTCTCTGGTCGTGTCGGATTCCCATGTCCCATGGGACTATGAGAGTGAAGGAATAGAGTGCACTTGCGTACTATACCTGCCAATCCGCAGTGGAGCAGCGTGGTGGGTCTATGCTCTAAAAACCCTCGCTCTTCGGAGGGAGGAGGCCTGTGCCCAGTAGTGGGACGTTAATGGGCTGCTACTTACCTTACCTTACCTGCACCAATCTCAAAGAGTGCGAACCATGTCCTCTCGAAAGCCAGCCATTTAAGACTGTAACAATGCCCGCCACCGGAGAGTAAAGGTCCTCTCTCCACCTACGCATCAATTTTGAAGTGAAGTGAACAATGAAATGTTGAAGAAACAAATGGGTAATTTTGAAATTACAATTTGTATAAGAAAGTTTATTGAGACAATCTGCATATGAAAGATAGAAGAGAAAATCTGTACATGAAAATTGGAAGAGTCAATCTGTATATGGAAGACTGAAGAGACAATTTGTATACGTGTTTTGAAGAGGAATTTTCTATATAGAAGTTTGAAAAGGACCTCGGTATGTAACACATATGGATACAGGGTAATTTTTTTATTGCATATAGCTTCAGGCATGTCTGTTATGTCACCTGATGCTAAATAGTGATACAGCTTAAGACTAAAACGTATTTAGTTGGTATTAGAGGTGATATACTTCTTGATAATACTCGCATATTTAACCAGAACCATGTGCTTTTCGTTGCTATTAGAGAGGTAAAAAGCCACAGCCGAAATCTCCCACCGGTCCGGAAAATTATATATATGAACTCTTCATAAACTTTCTGTCTTTAGTTTGTATAACATGTAAACAAAGGCTTGTAACCTACTGCCGGAAACACGTCGGATTCTCCAACTCACAGCCAAACTACTTAAGAGGTAAGAGTTTCTTTCCTTGATTAGTGATGATTCAGAAAAACTCGAAACTTTGTAAATTAGAATCTCATACATTGCCTGGAGGCGTAATCTCACAATATTTATGCTTTTTACTAAGCTACATAAAATTAACAGCTCATTTATGGGTATAATTTCCTATGAGACCAGTATGAAGCCCATGCTTTCTTTATTCTTCCATTCCACTTCATCGGCATAGAGCGTTTTCAAGAAAATATTATGACCTAGGTAAACACCCTTATCTACATAATTAATAGCTTTATATTATATTGTGATTTTATGTCTATTTCCGGTAGTAATTATGCATGTTTTTTCGAAGTTCAATTCTAAGCTACATTTTCTACTAAAAGTGTCTATGTTTAGAGCATATATAATAGCTGTTCATGGTTTTCTGCTGTAATGATTATGTCGTCGGCGAAGCGTAGATGGTTTAAATATTTTTCGTTAATATTTATTCCTATTTTCCTAATTTCTTAAAAATATACTCTAAAAGAGAGTTAAAGTTATCGAACACAGCCTACCTCTCTTTTAAAGTTTTATAAAGGCTATTCGTTTGGAGTAAATTTCTTTGAAGATATTTCCGCCGACATAGTTATTAAATGGATCCATCGTTTAATTTCTTATTATGTGTGCGTTCGTGGGTAATGTTGTTCCAATCAAACACTTTATTGATCAACTCTGATTGTAATGTTCAATCACTTAATGTTCCCGATATGAATTTACACAAACTCATTAACACTAATAGCTAGGAACGCGACAGTTTCAATAGTCGACCACTGCGGCCGACCGCTACTCGATAACTGCCGAGAGACGGGCCGGACTGCCACTTATTGACTCTGCCGCCACGCCGATACACAGATGGCGCCAGCGTTCCACAGAGTATTACACACGGACCAGCTATCCACAGACTCTTACACTCCGACATATATATTTCACATGTACATCTTGATAAGAACTACTTGGTAATGGTGAAAAAGGACACCTGACGCTTACAAAGTTGTAAAGGAAGTTACGCGGTTATGCTAGTTACATATACATATACAACGTACACAATTTGTAAAGTTTTCGTACGCTGCACGATAGAGGACACATTCAAGCATTTCATAAATGACTCATTGTTTTTACGACTATATCCATCATTTCGATGAGATGAGATGTCTCCCAAATCCGACTGTGGTTGGGTCGTTGCCAATGTCGTTGAATTCATAGACCTGTTTATTTACTGTTAAAGGGGCAGTTACTACATCCGGTTAGCCAAATAACACCTAATATTGCAGTGGAAGACCGCTTTGACGTTCAGTTGTGCGAATATTCTTTTTTTTTTCGAATGTTTTAATGTTTTAAGAATTATAGTAATAACTGTGATAATAATTTTCTATTTTTCTTCAAATAAATTGAGTAATTTATAAATGTCCGTGGGTTCCATTGTTTGCATGGACGACACACAGTAATTTGCTAAACAAAACTTTGTTTTAGTTTGTACTTAATGTATATTTTTGAAATATATGTTACATATTACTCTTCTTTTGTGCAATAACTTCTCTCTTTCTTGCTTGATTTTGGAATCGTGTTTTCTACTTGATCTAGGTCCAGGCGAGGCTTCAAGCGTGGCTACCTATCACGTTAAACAAATTAGAAAGTACTGTTTTTTAATTCCCCAAATGTTGGGCACATTTGGGGAATTAAAAGACCGTCAGAATGTACGTGTAATTATGAGTAAGTTGTAATATCTAAAACGGACGTAAGTCAGTTGGAGCATTTCGTGAAATCACTTATCCGGTCTAGCGTTGATAATTTAAATTGCTGTTTATACGGTTCGAGTTGTTTGATAATAACATAGAATCAAATCAAATCAAAAATCCTTTATTCCATTAGACTTTTAAATTATAAAATGTAGATTTTGTCATTATTACCAAATCACAAGGTCTCCTCCGCCTCACGTTCTCAGAGGGACCCATAACAGCCTCGTTGGGGTTTTTATTATCGTCTACATCTTTTTTCCACGTCCTTCTTAGACTGTATCATCCATTGGTCAACGATTCGAGTACAGTGCAGTGGTTCTGGGTTAGATTCCCGGCAGAGCACGTTTAGGAAATGAATTTTGTAATGTCTGAGTCTGGACTGTAGGAGGCTTCGGCCATGGCTGCAAATGGTGTTTCGCTGGTCTTATATCGCACGGACATATTCTCCGTTCCAACTTTGGCATCAATGCCAGCAGCCTAACCCCGCGTGTAAAGGTCTTCCTGAAAAATGTAGATTCGAGTGTCATAGAGGCGACCTTGTACCGCTACGCGACGTAGTAGGAAATCGATCACTGCAACTCGTCGGCTATATTGGTGCGAGTGGACAGCGAATGACGTCACTCCATTGATGGCGAGTCGTCATCGGCGCTACAGTTGTCCTTGCAAATAACATCTATTCTCTATTGCACGCCTCATAACCTCATAACGAGGGACTTCTCTACTGTCACTTTATATCGAGCAATTTCCTCAACCGAAAATTAATATTCCTCTGGTATGGCTCTTATCTATTATATGTGACAATAAATTTATGTTCGTCACCCTCGCTAAAACTGGAGAACGGATGGACTGGTTTTGAATAAAATGTACGAGTTGGACTTTAGAGGGTTTAAAAGAAGAGCAAATATGAAAAAAATGCTTGAAATATAGTGAAAACATGAATTCATGTTGCCAATTGGGCACAAATTATCTCGCCAATGTCAAGTTTATTGGAAAAAGCACGAAGGAAATTGTTCGGTTTATAAGAACATATCGAGTTTAATTTTATAGTATAATTGTTGAAATATATTGTTAAACCAAATAAAATGGACAACACAACATGAATATAAGTATACATATGGCTTATAATAAACGATTATTCTGTAACTTAATTCTATTATGTTTAATAAATATTCTAAATTTATAGGACAAGGGATATGTGAAGGGAGATGATCATGAATGGAGTGGGAAAGTTTTGGACAATGGAGAAGGATGTGGGAAGCAGAATCTTCTTCTAGATCACATTTACAACCAAGAATTTCCCTTAGAAACTAACCTTACCTATCAAAAATTTGATTTTTTTCATTTGTTATTGACGGAAATTTGGTATTGTTTATTTATAATTAAGGGGAAACCTGCTTTATAAGGTTCAAAAACCCGATTTTTAATTGCAAAAGTCTATTCCTAATATCTAAGAATGCGTATGTCAAGTTGTAAAGGATAATTCGGAACTACAGCACTAAACTTGGCCGGGTATACGAGCGCTCGGTCAAATAGCTCCGAACTATGTATTTCGTGAGGCTTTTAGGAATTTTTAAACTATTCTGACTTTACAATACACATGATTTCAATTTCGCTAACCGAGGTTTCGGATTCGATGCCTAACAGAGCATAATTAGGAAATTGTATTTTCATACATGTTTGAGACTGGCCCGGTGGGATCTTTTGGCTGTGGCCAGTAACCACCCCCTCAGCAAAGACGTGCTGTGTAGAAATCGTAAGAGGAAAATTACCAATTCAATTTCAGATTGCATCGTTACTTACCATCAGGTGAGATCACAGTTAAATGCCGTCATCAACAATTTAAAAAAAATCGATTAGACCTAAAAGGGTTTATAGAATTGTCATAACTGTGCGCGTTAGTAACAAACCTACAACCGGTTGGGGAAGTTAATTCTACTGTGAAGAAACTTAAAAGTTGCTTTTTTAAACGAAGATTTTTGTACATTATCTTGTGCAACTGGAATCGAGTACAAACATTTTATTATATAATTCTCAACATCATAATGTGTCAATTGTGTAGGAATGTATAAAATTGTTGTACAATTTCTTTCTATATTACTAACCGACCAGCGCAACGTCTTCTGCGTACTTCTATACGTGGGACTGAAAATGCGGCGCTTTAGTTGCAATAACTTATGGTTAGTTTAACGACCGCTCGAGGAAAAAAACTGCATGTTTTTATTAGGACAGGTTACACTAAATTGGAATTAATCCAGTAGAATGAATAAAAAGAATGAAAATTGCTTTGCAAATTTAAAATTTCTTAGATGTTAATTAAGATTATGTAAGTTTACGTAAGTTCATCGCCTACCCTCAATTAATAAATAATATTTATTTTATAATTAACGGTTGCCTGAAAGAAATCGCTACCCTAACGATAAAGTCGCCGTTCAAGCAAATTTATATATGTCGGAGAATAAGAGAAAACGGAGTAGCATAAAGCACAGGGGCGTAGGATTCTCCGTCGACATCGTTATTAATTGGATGCATTATTTAATTTCTTATTCTGTTGGCGTTCGTGGGTAATGTTGGTGCAATCAAACACTTTATTAATTAATTCGAGTAATAATGTTCAATCACTTAATGTTTCCGATATAAATTTACACAAAATTATTAAGAATAATAGCTAGGAACGCGACAGTTTCAATAGTTGACCACTCCGGCCGACCGCCGCTCGAGAACTGCCGAGAGACGTGCCGGACAACCACTTATTGACTCTGTCCACGCCGATAGATGGCGCCAGCGTTCCACAGACATCTATAATATAAATATGTGTAAAATAAATAAATACAATTATTTGATTTAATAAAGCATTATAAAGTGCATGAAATACTTCAGATGAGTAAAGTATTTAAGTTAATATGTATTAATACATTATCCGTTGTTCTAAATTACCGTATTCTACGTCACACCTTCTTCGAAAATGGAATGGATATAGAAAGTGATCTTTAAAAGATAATTATATAAAAGATAAATATTCCACCATAGATTCTTTAGTTATATATCTGATAGGCAGCGGTTTCGAAGAGGCAATTTTTTTTCAAACGATTATCGCTATATTTTAAATGATTTACACAAAACCTCATGAAATTATAAATATGAATCTTTCTTAAGTATCACTTTGTCTATTAAAGGAAATATTATGGTTTTATTTCGAACAAAGAGGCTGTCTGGACGTGAAATGATGTGGTGGAGAACTTTCTCGTATATTATATATGTAAGAATACAGTAAAATAAATTTATTGCTCTTTGGACTAATGGCGATTCAGATTGTCTATCCATTATTTATCATAACAACACTAATGATTAAAATCTTATAAATTAAGTAGATTACAAAGCCACGAGGATAAAAGAATTATAATGTAATTACTTCTGACGAATAAATCTCGTAAAATAGTCATCAATCTCTGGAGAAACAAACTAAATGTATTTGGTGGTTACTTATGTAGTTTTGTAATGTCAGATAATAACAATCAGTGTATTCAATATGAATGTAATTAAAACAGTAAAACTGTTATTATGTAGGCCTCAGGAAGTTAAGACACACCCCACAATATTAGTGCTGCACAGGTTACTTTGCGACAGAGAATGTTTTTAACATGTCAGTAGTGTACCCTGTAAGTATAGGTACCTTACAGGTATGTTTAGACACCGTGAAATTCTATAAAAACTTAGGCGATAAATTTTTGGACGCTGGAAAATGGTTAAATCCATTTTCCATCGTCCAAAAATGCGCATGCTACCCTGACCCGTGATTCAGGGATACGAGATTCATCAAGGGAGGAGGCTTACTAAAACCCAAAAGAGCCCTTTCGTCCGTAACTGAGATATCTGAGGATCGACTTGCGTATTCCACCCTGCTGTCCAGAATGAGTCTGAATGAGGATTCACGGAGGTAGGCGGAGGTACGCAATCATACACCATTAAATATCCCACCTCCTTCGGTGAAAGGGCTTCCCTCCATCATCTCTAACTGGACAGTATTGCGTCTAAAACGCTCTCCAGCGAGAGATTTTGACCGCCTCGCTGGTGCAGTGGTGCGAGTATTCGCTTTGCGAGTGGAGGTCCCGGGTTCGATCCCCGGTAGGACGAATTTAGGAAATTTTATTTTCTAATATGTCCTTGCCTGGACTGGTGAAAGGCTTCGGCCGTGGCTAGTTACCACCCTACCGCCAAACAAAGAGATTTGAGTTCCGGTACGATGCTATGTACAAACCGTAAGGGGTATCTCGCCTCTTACCAGATTAGCGCGCTTCTATCTTAGACTGTATCATCACTTACCATCAGGTGAGATCACAGTCAAGCGCTAATCTGTCAGCAATAAAAAAAAGGTCATCACAGTTCAATGTCACCAGGAAGTGTCAATGAGGTCCTCAGGCTGCACAATCTTGCAGTGTGGTGCTGTCGATAGCTGTCTATATTTATATCAAGCGAGTGATTCGGGTGATTAGCTACAGGAACTTTTCGAAGCATCCATGCCCGGTTAGAGCTTAAACCAGTCTGCGGGAAAGCATCCCGTGCCACTTGGAGAGCCATTGTTCCAGGCGATAACAGATGGTCCAGACAGTGCCCGTGTCCGTTGCTGGAGAAGATTAACTTGCAAGAGGCACATTTCTTTCTCTTTTATCGTTGGTTGTATTGCACTAGACTGTGATAAAATAATGAGATATAGTATCAGCAACAGAAAATACAATTTCCTAACTTTACTGATATGATATTCAAAACGGAGCTAAAACTAGATATTTATCGTATCTTTGTTTCATGATAATTCATAATACTGTCTGAGATGATATCACGGTTACCTTGTATAAAGTACTTTTACTACTTATTAAAAATTTTTCTTGGCGGCACATCTGTAAAAAAGGGGGGTAACTAAAATATGCCTACGAAATTTTTGCAATAATTTACCTCCGTGAAATTTTCAAACTACCATAGGAAACATAAGTAGCAGTATCTAGACTGTCACATTACTGGACATAGGCTTCTTCGATCGTAGGAAAGACGGTTTCTAGAGCAAAGACCCACCACGCTACTACACACACGAGAATTGCTACACGGATATGTAGGTTTTCCTCGACCTAAAGGCTCAATGATGTGTTTTAAAGAGTACTTTATAGTTACCTACCAAGGATTGGAACTGGTGACCCTCTCACAGTTCTTTTGCAGAATTAATTAATACATATTATCAAATGTAAAACTCAGCATATAGCAACAATATAACTCGTACATTCTGTATTCACTAAGTAGTCTGTATACGGTGTCAACACGCACACCGAATTAGTTTCGTGTGCCATCACAAAATTAACTTTATGGCAATAGTATTATGATATCTTTTAGGTTAAATCAATATAGTTCTTTTATTCACCAACCAATTCCAGCCGATGGGACTTACAACGGTTTTTCGTCCAAAAATTTTGTTCCTTTGTAATGGGATTATAATACACCTAATTGCTACTGTTGATTCCAACGCTACGTGGTAATGATTCTTGGACTGTCGTTGGATAACAAATAGATCTTGATGCTTCAAGAGAATACAAATACTTTTAGTGGCAACAGGACTCATGACTCTTATATACATATATACTCTTATACGCAGACATATCACCGCATTTAATAAATTGAAGTTTAAAATATATACTGCATATATCTTCTTAACAAGTTCATAGGAGCTTTGTGAACAATTTTGGAATGGTGGAAAATGGCTGTGTAAGTCAACTTAAACAACGGTTATGCTTCGTCTGTTGTAACTGCTGAAATACTACGTTAATTATAACAAAATATCTATTAACATGTCTTGTATATAAACTTTAAAATATTACAAAAACTAATCACTGCCGAAACCTAGTTCCAAACAAATAAGATGGTGCAATTTCCTAAATTTTCTCTGCCTCCAATTGACTCTGCGTTTTTGCAGCCCGTTCCGCTGCTGGGTACAGACTCTCTCACTTATAGGATAGGAGGAGGATTCTACAGCATAGACCACCACGCTGCTCCACTGCGGGTTGGCAGGTTTGGCAGGCAGACCGGATTTTTTTACATATAGTAATATAAAAGAGTAAGCAACAACCAACCTTTCATAATTGAGAAATATTTCAATGGTATGTATGGGAAACTTAGGATTGTAATCTATATATAATTACATTTTTGCGAATGAAGCAAACCAAGGCCATATTACTTTAGGGAATTCCGTTTTAACTCTACGCAGACGGAAACACGTGCACTAGATAGTCAATAGATAATAAATGAGTCCAGTGTTTTGGCAGTGGGCGAGCATGCCATAACTTGATGATAAATTGCCAAAATTATCATAACATAAAAGTGAGGTTGGCTGCCAGATTCCGCAGACGAGCAGGCGCCTGTGGATAAGATTTATAACAAAGAAATTGAAAGTTTTCTAAGAGAGATATATCATCATGAAATTTTTGGCGCATCGTTTCAGTTAACCAGATTTTTTGTCTTTGGAGTGTGGGGAAAGAAAAAACAGGCTACATAAATCTTTGGGTGAATCCTGTCCATTCATGCACTCCTAACCGTCATGCTCAAGTTAGTCGTTTACGCAAAAGATATTAAAATGAACAACTACTAGTATATGATTTATATTTGTTTCTAATGCGTTGACAGAAATATTGGTAAGTGGTTTGAGAATCATTAACGAGTTAACAATTAAGTCATTATAGATAATGTCACAGCATCTCGTCATAAATAAGTAGGAGGAGCGTTTATCGAGGCTGGCTCTAAAAGGGTGCCTCCGTTAACCATTAGTACGAGGTGTAGGTTATGAGTCAGAAGTGTCAGAGAGTCCATATGTGTAAGGCCAGAGGCGACTATGAGGAGAATTGGGAGGTCACTTGTGGGACACTAGAGATATGCGTTGGGCTACAATATAGGCACATGAAACCTGACACCTTGTATTGAGTTGTTAACGGCGATGCTACGTCGAGCACCCTGTTTAGGGTCACGCTGGAACTTCCATGTGCGTGATTGCAGTGATCACATGAGTACAAGTAATTAAAGATATTAGCTAAGCTCAGTTACGAATATTGTTAACCGTGGAGCCTTCACAGAGACGGCTCTGAAGTCAGGAATCTTGGCAATGAAGTTTATTTAAGGTTTTCGGACATAGCGACAATGGGCGTTTAGTTCACAGCCAACTCCAAAGCTTCGGGGCAACATTGAGAACTTCTTAAGAGAAATCCGTTATTAGCACCGAGTTGATTTCATCTAATGGGGCCGTTATAAATATCGCCTCTCATCCGAGACTATTAGAAAAATATCACGCGAAGGAGATGGCTTAATGTGCTCTCTGAAGCACAAGGGTGGAGCACACCGCTAACTTTCCCATTCATAAACAATCAGTTTTGAGTTAGCCCGAATTAGGACTGTGGGTGTTATCGGTCGTTATCCATTTACACAAAGAGAAGTTTTCGATTACGCTCAAATATAATGAAAATGTTTTTGATAGATTCTCCAGCTACCAAATACTTGAAAATATCAAATTACAGTTCAATCTGAAATTATGATGTCTCGAAGGCTTCGAGGCAATATCGCCTTTCCCCGGGGCTTTATCTGTGACGTCATGGCAGCCTGGATCTTTTTTATAGCCTGTGTAAATGCTTATCGTTTTGTAAATGGCATTCGATTAGGCCTTGATTCCTTGTATATCACAATCTAAATCTTTATTCGAGTAGCCTCAATATAGGCTTTCTTTGAATCATAATTACTCCCTCCCTTGACTCGAAACTCAGTAGTTACTTTCTTAAATTTGCTTTTAGTAATTAAGAAAACAAATATGCTTTATATCCGAACTATAAGAATATTAATGATATATTTCTTAAAATTGTTTAAAGGCTAACCCAAAACAGATTCTAGTTTGGTATGATAGTCGTGTAAATATAAAAGTATTTTATTAGCAACTGAAAATTTGAATCTGGGTAGTTTTTGTACTGAAATACGTATAGATCCATATGCTCTGATATACACAAGTGTTAAGAAATATTGCGAACGGTCGCCAATCTCTTTCAGAGATTAGCTATTTGCGCAGGAGATATAGTGCTGCAGTGTCTGCGCAAACACACGTTCACTCCATTTCAGTTTTTTAGTCCATTGTGATGAGATTTGACACTCTCTGAAATAGATGAGGCGCTGGAACGACGGCATAACGTGCTCTAAGATGCATGAAGCTGAAGTAACCCACAAACTTCTCAACCTTAGCCAAATGCTTTATCAGAAAACCAAATATCGATTGTAAAAAACCTCGACCGAACTAGTTCCCCAGTAAACAAACGAAGCAGACAAATAACTGATTTATGTATGGGGACCGGGAACCTGTTAAAACATATAGAACTTTTTAATTTTTGTTATTTAAATTAAAACAAACTCACCCTACTCCAGAATTCAAAACCTTCTTCCTTTAAAATGCACTAAAACACTATAAATTCACACTGAGCTCCGCGCACTTTCACTTATTAAATATATTAATACGATGTCGTTACACAAACTTATTACTGTATTTAATTACGCTATTTTTTTTAATTTAATAAATTAATTAATTATCCGAATTCACACAATACTTTTACTAAACTTTATCAAAGTACCCTTTAACACACTATTTCAACTCTTCCTTTAATATAAAATAGATGAAATGTCATGAATTATATCAACGATGCTACTTTGAACTAGTATCGCACAACAAAATTCTTTACACGGTGTTATTACGCAAAATTTGATAATATAGCTAACACAAAATCATCACTACTAATAAATATAATATTTCATAATTTTTTCAATATCAATTCTAACCGTCGCAAACATTATCAAATGTTGCGATGCCACACAGAAGTTAAAGCGCAACTTTTATTAAATTTACTCGGTGTTATAACACAAATTTATTAAAGTAATTAAGACTACGTCATTGGAGAAATTGTGGACTGTATATTAGACAATCTTTGAACGTTTTTTTCTGATTTGAAATGTTTAATTATCGTAAACTTTACCACTTTTCCGACGGAGACAGCGTGCGTACCGACTTACGCTCTGTAACGTACTGAAAGAGCTGAAGCACTTCAGTATTCAGACATGCGTGGTGGAATCCCATTCACTTTAATCCCATGAATTCAGCGTTTAACCATTTTCGATAGTTTTATTAACACTCGCATTGTGATAGCATACTTTGTAACCGTATTCAAATTATTTATCAAATTCGCCGTTGAGCATGCCGGTTGCAACACGATACATATTTTCGGTTGCGGCATTCGAAATTTGTTATAACGCATGTGTTTTGTGTAATATGAAATACCTTCCTTCCTTTAATAACAAATCTACCACGTTGACATTTTACATTCAATGTCAAAGTCAAAATATCTTTATTCCACCATTTCAATGTACGTTTGATGATGATATTAAAGAACGACTTACAATCTAAAGTTACGTGGGTTCCTTCGCTCCCTGATCTGAGAGGGCAGGGCCGGCCAAAAGACAGCGTCTATCCAACTGCAGCGTGGAGTGCGACAGGGAGATGTTATGTCTCAGAGGCTCATCACTGCGGCGCTGGATAACCTTCTTAAGCTTTTGGAGTGGAACGGACTGGGCATCAATATCAACGGCGAGTACATCACCCATCTACGGTTTGCCGATGCCGTAGTCATTATGGAAGATCTCAAACCAATGCTCGATGACCTCAGCAGAGCTTCTCAATAGATGGGCCTGAAAATGGACATGGATAAGACGAAAATTATGTCTAATATCCATGTACCGCCTCACCCAGTCATCGTTGAGAACTCAGCTCTCGAAATTGTAGACGAGTACTCATACCTGGGACACATAGTCCAGCTAGGTAGGTCCACTTTCGGGAAGGAGGTCAACCGCCGAATCTAACTCGGGTGGGCAGCGTTCGGGAAACTACGCCAGATATTTTCGTCCGATTTCCTTCAGTGCCTGAAGATAAAGGTCTTCGAAAAGTACGTTGCCAGTGGTGACCTATGGATCCGAGATGTGGTCGCTGACAATGGGCCTCATTCGAAAGCTCAGAGTTACTCAGCGTGCGATGGAGTTTCTCTACGCGATCAAATCAGAAATGAGGAGATCCGTAGTAGAACTAAAGTAACCGACATAGCCCTACGAATCGCGAACCTAGAGTGGCAATGGGCGGGGAACAGGCCCGAATGTGCTGGAGTGGCGACCCCGTACCGGGCGGCGCAGTGTGGGGAGACCATCACAAGGTAGACCGATGATATCAGGAAGGTCGCCGGTAGCCGCTGGAGCCAGGCGGCGCAAGATCGGGCCTTATGGACATCATTACGTGAGACCTATGTCCAGCAGTGGACGTCCATCAGTTGAAGCCGTCCATCGGGATTGAAGTTTCCCGCCAAATTGGTCTATATTAATTTGTTAGCCGCGACTGACAACCATACACAGTTGAGCGAGCATATATCCAAAATGGTTCTCTCTTTTTTCCATCCTTTTTTATATCCATCTTATTTGTTATATATCTCTATTTAAATAATTCGAATACAAAACAAATTAATTTAAAGTAAAAAATATATTACTGAAATAAAACTCTACACATCAAAATAAAACCGAAAACTATAGCATATAAAATAATCGCAGGTGAATTAAAAGTCGTGAAAAGTAAGAATATACATAGTTCATCACCTTGCTTAACATATAGAAAACTTTATATCCCAGTAAAATACCGTGGTCAAGTTATTATTTGTTTTATTTATAAAGGCAAAGTGGCAATTTTTCAGAAGCTTTACTGCTTTTGAATATGTATCGTAATACCTATTATATTCTCACCGAAACCTTTATTATGTCATTGAATTTTCAATAGTGTAGCGATAGCATTTCGAATATGACATAAGGATTTAAAAAGAATTCAATTTTCGTATTGTATTGAAAGCACTAAGCCACGCAGCGTCATATTTGTGCAGAATTCGGGTAATATCTGCAATAGAAAGTCTTTATTCTTATTTGATATAGGAATATAGTATTCACATGTACTTTAATAGTAGGAGATTGGTGAAAGTGGTAGTTTAACAGAGGCAGTGGCAGTTAAGTTATAGTTTAACTGTGATAGGGCAATAAAGTGACATGTTAGCAGTGTTAGAGTAGCATTTGTCAAGCATTTGTAGCAAGACGATGGAAGTTTGTGGTTCTTTTTCACTCACTCAGGCAGGGTTGAAGTTCAAAGGGAAATCATAATAAAGTATTATTTTCCTGTGAACGGCAGTCCACTCTCTCTGCAAGACTGTCAACTTTCAGAAAGAGGAGGAGGTCAAGTAGCGGACGGTTACAGATGTTTCCGCTCTCTCCCGTTATAGGAGGGAAGAGAGTAGGAAGTATACGTGTACCCCTCTGCTCCTTGGGGTGCCATCAGAGTTGAATGCTTGGTGTGATCTTCTCCTCCCCCCCCCCCTCATCCTCTATATTAAATTTAGAGAGTTCCAGTGGGTATCGTAGTATGCAGCGAGTTCCACGTTACCGGATGAGTAAATACATTCAATGTACGTAGAAGTACAAGTATTTCGCTATGAAATAACTCAAATTTTCAGAATCCTTCAGTTTAGTGAATGTTTTCTACAAATAAACCACTGTAGCAGAAACGTGATTACTCTGAACAAATCCATTGAATTGAAATCATTATTTATTTGATACGAAGACGTTTTCCGAGCACTTCAGAAATGTAGAATTTTGTAAGATGGAGGATATTCTGTTGTAATTTTATTGACACATTAAAGCTGCGTCAATCAGACAAGTTTTAGTTTTATTGGTGATATCGCTGAAGAAAGTCCGGGGTTTTATCCCTGCTCCAAAAATTATATGAAAACTATGATCTGAGAAACTTTTTTTTAGCGACTAAAAGAAGATTAAATTTTACTTTGCGACTTATTCTTAGACCCATCTAATAAAACCAAAATTTAATATAATATCAAGCTGTCTCAGAGGAATTTAATTGCAACAATATTTAAATATTCCATATATTTGTTGCCCGAAAGAGAGCTCCCTCGAGAAAACTGATGAGGTGCCGGATGCTCCGAGCACAACACCTGCGGCTCGGTGACGACACCAATTTGGGCCTGTTTGATTCAGTTTTACGGGCAACGTTGCTGATAAAGTTGTAGCAGCGACTAACTAACGATCCCATGGCCTCTTCACCTTGAAGAACCGTCAGGTTTAAGCCGGTAGAAGTGAGGCATAAATCGCAACGACCTATGTGAAGTTCCTAACGGCAAAAAAGGGCGCGAAGGAACCTGTAATTATTAAACTATATATATTATAGAAACACCTTTTCATTTAAAATTAACGTCATTGAACAGTGCGTGTTGCCAGCAATCACAGATGGATTGGAACAATTTAGAAAATGCAATTCTCCTATTTAAACCTACCGAAAATCAAAGCTTTTTTTTAAATAATTTTTCTCTTACAGTTTCAAATTATACAATCGGTGCTCACTCTCACGAATATTCACCTGTATAAAATGAGAAATTCTTTAAAATGAAAAATTATTCTTCCCGGAAATTAATATAATATACACTGGAATTTTTCCATTTTTAATATTTACCTCGAGGAGATAAATTACGTCCACTCAGAGTTTCCTTTAAAAGATAATCACAGATCAAATTATAACAAGATAAGAGTGCTCACTAATTAATTACGTCTAAGACAAATACGAGCGAGGTCTTTGCAGTATTTTAATTATGTTTGAACTCATGGACTTGCTGAGTTTGATTTTCTAATAATATCTGACTGACTCGATTTCTCTAAAACCACATCCCGTTGAAAAGAAACTGAAATCTAAAGTTACGAGAGTACCTTTGCGTCCTATTTTTTAAATCCAAATAAGCTTCTTAAGCTTAAGTATAGGCTAGCATTGTTAGACCTTTTCCTACAATATTTACTGGTAACATAGCGTAGTAACTTTGGCTAGGATTTCAAAAAAATCTATAAGAGTTTTAAGCATTTTTAATTGCACCCTGAGAAGCTTATATGGTTTATAATAGAATACAATTCACATATTGTACAGATGATGTGATGAACCAACTTTTGTTTTAGCAACCCAGCAATGTGTGTAAGATCTGGGTTTTAAATAGTGCTCTTGGTATATAGTATTTTATATGGTATTTTCCGGCAACATATACAACTACATCGTACAGCAAACAAAGGTTTATCCGTTGAAGAGTAACAAAGGCTTGGGTGCAACATAAATCAAGACAAAGATACGAGCTTCGTTCAATCTTAGCTCGCGCTGGCTTGTTTGGTTATGGGGAAGGAAAGTCATAAATTTTCATCATCTGTACGTATTTGAATATTTACACGTGTATAAATTTATAGTCATTTTCATGGGACCTGGACGACATGGTTGGGCGAATAATTACTCTGACGAAGTTCCTAAGTTCAGTAGCAAGATAACTTTACACACAATATATTAGTTACTGTTACATTTGTACTCTCTGTTAAATTATAGATAGTTGGGTCACATTGTTGTTAATTATTCTCATATTGTAGTCTCATTAATATATTCCTCCTAATATAACAGTTTTATTAATTAATGAATACATTCTTTCTCTTCTAATGTGATATGTTTCCTTCCGATGTCCGCCTTTAACCTCATTTTAAATCCGATATTAGAAGTGGGATCGGAACTTCCGCCCATCTCAGAAAAGCTTCAGTCGCCACAAAAAATGAACGATACAAAACAATACCCTTGTCGATGTCCTGGAGTCTAATTTTTCTAAAATAGCTGAAACCCACTCTTCACGGTCCAGTGCCAGACCCTGACGATCCTAATTCTGATAAAGTGGGCTGTTGCCAATTCTCAGATGTTATAGTCAAAAACTAAAAATGTTCAATGTTGGTTTAATCATCAATCATTTCATTGATCTCCTTTCTTAAACATATGCCACGTTGCTAAAACTTAGTTTTCATTGTGAAATTCCATATTGGTCACTCCTGCTTTTATGAGAGACGATCTATATGTGGTCACAACACTGATAGCTCTGTGATGTGAGGAGTTATTGAGTAATATAGAGGCAGCATTTAAAAATCCCACAAGTCATGATGTAGTATTTCGAAATGTTATGCAATATGGAGTGATTTTTACAATCGGATCCATTTTATGAGTTTGGTTAAGTAATCTCTTAAAATAAGAGATGTAGTGCTGAATTGTATAGTAATCGAATAGTTAAGTAATTATTAGTATAGTGCAATTTGTGTATATTTGAATAGTGAAGAGAATAAAAGTTGTTGGATAATGTGAGTTGGTGTTTTTTATAATATACGGAATCGATAAAAAAATGTTTCAACGTTGTAGAGCTGTGGTAAGAGCGAGTAACATAGGTTACTTTTTATTCCGTAATTCTCACGGGAAGGAAGATAGCAAGGCATGTGAAGAATGTGGTAAATTCCTTTTAATTTCCGTGTCAAATAGTTTTGAGCTAATGTGTGAGTTTAGTGTCCGAAGTCTTCGCATGTTTCTCTTTCTTAATATTCAGGGGTTAAGACAAATCGGTTATATGGTTTCAAATTCTATAAGGGACATAGGTACAAAAAAAAATGTATTTGTCTTTCTCCTTGAGCCGTTTGCTAATGTCTCTCTTCACCTCCACCTAAGATGATCCTTTTTTGTATTCAGGAACGCCATTTGAATCTGTTTTCGGCGACGTGTATAGCATCGTATATAGAAGTTTTTTTAAAATGATGCGGATATGCGGATAGATTGTAAAACCATAATTGTATGTAGAAACGCCTCCTTTTGTCATACATTATGTGAAAATACATTCGCAACAGTAAAAGGCGTGCTCGTGATTTCCGAAGATTTTGCTTATTACGTCATCACTCACGTCGTTTCACACTTTACAAGGACGCCTTATGGCGGAGGCGATTCGCGAAGGATACGTGGAAATAACAATTATCTTATTTCTATTTCAAGCGAACATCTTATTTGGAAGGGTGAAATTAGGTTAAACTAACAAACATGTCGTAAATAACCTTTAATCTCCATAAAGATTATTTTATAGAGGTTTTTTATTGAATACTAGCTGTTCTCCGCAGATAAACCTGCATAATTACTGATCCCTTGGAAATATGACAATCCCATCCTTAATGAAATCCTACTTTAAACAATTTTGACGGAATCGTTGGTGCAATGGTGCGAGTACTCGCTTTGAATAGCAGACGCTCCGGGTTCGATCCCCGGTAGGACGAATTTAGCAAATTGTATTTTCTAATTTGTCTGAGTCTCGACTGGTGGGAGGATTCGGCCACGGTTAGTTGCCAGTAAAAATGTATCGCAAAATAAAGTGATTTGCGTTCCGGTGTTCCGGAAACCTTATGAGATATATCGCCTCTGACCAAATTAGTGCGCTTCCATCTTAGACTGTATTATTACTTGACATCAGATGAGGTTAAGCTTTAAACTGCCAGCAATAAAAAAGAGAGAGCAAATTTGCTATCCAGAAAAATGTTTATAGTGAATGAACCTTATAAGACAGTCATACGCTACTTTTGAGTTTATGACGTGTTATCTTCTAATGGATAATCCACTTCATTACCTCACTCATTAAGTCTGTCTGGCTTCCCTTTCATTCACGCATAAGCCAGGCTGCTCCTCTCTCACTCTAACCCAGCGTTAACAGCGCTAGCCATATTACGCACCCGCCTTTCCTCCCCTCTTGTTTAGTGTGCGATAGGCATATACCGTTGACAGTGAGCATTTTATCTCATATTTACTCAATAAAATATTTTATGTATAAATAACTTTTCCTTACATTATCATATTAATATACATAAAATTTAAATAGCAACTTAAACAACTTCAACATTAAATAATTCAACTTGTATTATTTCCGTCGGGCGTCCCGAGACGGACAACTTTTTATATATGTACTATTGTTTCAGTACAAAACCAACATTTTAAAATATTTCTTATGGACAACGGCGACTTGGCAAGAAAAATACATATCACAGTTTGCCTCATGTAAGCGAAACCATTCAGGCTTTATATTTAAGCTCTATATACCTATATTTGAGTTCAGACTAAATCGCTTTCAGCTGGATTGCAGGCGCCGTCGGGTCTGCCTGATTTGTTCCCTATGTCTGTTTATTCGGAACGCGAAACATATGGACCTGGGACCATTTCAACATTTTCACCTACGTTAGGAACACGTTAATAGTAAAAACAGTTTAACGGCTTCGCTGGTGCAACGTAGCAAAATTGTCATTTCTTATTTGAGTCTTATCTTAGTTACCATTTAATGTATAAAAGATCCGCAAAGGTTGAAGTGCCTCCGTTGCTTAAGATTTAATGTGTAAGGATATAAACATAGAAATATAATATAGAAAACTTTCATGTTTATTTATATATATCATTGATTTTCTTTCGCGCACGTTAATTGTTCTTGCAATAACTCCTTAGTTATAAAGCCTGCTTCAGTTTGTCCGACACACCCAGCAATTATCGTTATATTTCAACTTTGTTTTATAATATATCAATGATTAGCCTGTCAAGCGATTCAAATGACAATTGTTATTTATTCTTTGTTTTCCTAAGTTCGTAGTCTCCCAAGTCATGTAATATATTGTTATTCATTCTAGCTTTATCCTTGGAAGCTTCCCAATTTTATGTGTTATTATTTGTGCCCGAGCCTGCCCATCAATATATTACGTTTATCATTTTATTATATTAATAACCTGAGTTTCAGAAATCATAATTTTCTTTGTCGATGGAGCCACAATATGTTCTCATGAGAAGTGGGGTCTTAGCAGCAAAATTGTGCTTTTGGGTAAGGAAAACACGATGAGGAAACCTGCATACCCCAGAGGCAAGTCTGGACTATATAATATATGGGAAAGTAGAACATCTCTGCTCTAAAACACTATTTGCAAGTGAAGAGGTAATTGCCTAACAATGGGACATTAAAAGGCCCCTATTTACCTGTTAATTTAATATATATGTGTATATGTGCCGTCCTTCAAATCACCAATGTCACGCAGTACAGTCAGATTACGTTGTAGACGCTGAGATATCCACAACTCAACTTTAATTATATGCAAATAGACAGAAGTTTGTTAATCCTTCGCCTAAAACGACAAGAACAACACGATATGAATATTCACTGTTTAACTTTCCATGACTATACAAACTTATGCTTATTGTGCGATTTTAATACAATTAAATATATTGTTATCTCAGGTTAAACCTGCCGGTATTCATTGTGTGGAAACTATAAGGAATAAAGTACCTCTTAACAGATGAGCGCGCCTTCATCTTAGACTGTATCGTCATTTATAACCAGATGACGTCACCATATAAAATTGACATGGCAGCAATAAAAAAGTTCCAGGATCATGTTTCGGCACATACCAGTTTATATTTACGTCGGTACAACAAGCCTTCTTGTAATTGGGTTGAAATAGTGTCACAAATACAATGGACTTATATCGTGGTAACGTAATGTATGTGGCAGTCTATTAATATCCCACTCCTGGACCCAGGTCTCCTCAGTCGTATTACCAACACGCTTCGAGCTGGCAGGCTACTCCTACCCTGGTATTATTCCCGGGATATCAAATCAAATCAAATCAAATCAAAATATCTTTATTCAACTAGGCATATTGCAGCACTTTTGAATCGTCAAATTTTTGTTTTTTCTTTTCTTTTCCACACTCTAATTCTAATGTACGTCTGATGATGATACTCCAGAACGACTTAAAATCTAAAGTTACGAGGGTTCCTTCGCGCCCCGATCCGAGAAGAGCCCACAACAAACTCAGTCGGGTATTCTGTTTTTTTTTTTTTCATCATCATTACAATATCATGTTAGTTTAATATATTTCAATTCAAATTAGAGCAGTTCGTTCACTCCCACGCGTTTCTATCGTCTAAGTACTCTTGCAACTTATAATACGATTTTTCTATCAACTTTCTTTTAACAAAGACTTTGAATTTATTAATTGACATTTCTAAAACGTCTTGTGGGAGTTTATTATAGAAACGTATACAGTTACCCTTAAATGAGTTGTTAATTTTATGCAGCCTACTAGAATTTACAACAAGTTTGTTTTTGTTTCGTAAGTTATATGATATACATTCACTCTTTTTATTAAAAGAGTCAATGTTTTTGTGTACGTACAACAAGTTTTCTAATATATATACGCAGTGAACTGTCATTATGTTAACTGCCTTGAATTTGTTTCTTAGCGACTCTCTTGGACCCATATTGTAAATCGCACGAACGGCCCTTTTCTGCAGCACAAATATTGCATCTATATCAGCAGCATTACCCCAAAGTAGAATACCGTATGACATAATGCTGTGAAAATAGCTGAAATATACCAGTCTGGCAGTATCAACATCTGTCAGACGACGAATTCTTTTAACTGCGTAAGCCGCAGAGCTGAGCCTGTTCGATAGACCACTTATATGGGGCCCCCACTGTAATCTGTTATCTAACGTAATGCCTAAGAAAACGGTACTGTCTACAAGGTCTAGTTCCTCATTATTAAGTTTAACAATGGTTTGCATTTGTTTAACATTAGGCAGACTAAATTTAATACATTTTGTTTTATTTGCGTTGAGCAATAAATTATTAGCTTCAAACCATTGTACCACTTTATTGAGAGAGCTGTTTACGTCGTCATAATTTGTTTGTCGTCTATTAACTTTAAACAATAGCGAAGTATCATCAGCAAACAGAACAATCTCATGATCACCCTTAACAAAGTAAGGAAGGTCATTGATATAAATGAGGAACAGAAATGGTCCTAATATGGAACCCTGTGGGACTCCCATTTTTGTCACCGACCCCGCAGAAAGCTTGCCATTGACACAGACCTTTTGCGTTCTATTGGTGGATATGTAGGTTACACCATGTTCTGTATTTACAGAGGTACAGGTGTAGGTTACACCATGTTCTGTATTTACAGAACATGGTGAAACCTACATATCCCGGCATTGGAATTTGCCAATGATGTACTCGTATTGTAACGAACTATTAAGCTCTTAACAAAAAAAACAAACAAATTTGCGCCTTTTCTCGCTTTTGGCGTCTTGAATGTGAGATTCTCGCAATACCCACTGTAACCCAATGGAACCGGCATCATCCGTGGCTAGACTCCACAGATTCAACTTACAATTCCTCTGATGTTCCGATGAGTCTGACTGAAGATTCTGGGAGGCGCAAGCTGGTACGCTAACATATGCCGCCTAGAATCCCGCCTCATTCTGCAAAAGTGCGGTACGTTACTCAATAGCAGTATCACACTTATGGATATCTGGTGTCTATCTAGCGGTCCATTCGGTGCACGAACTCCCCAAAGTAGAACCTGCACCAGTCTGTATGATTGCGTCCCGTGACTTCTATAGAGCCAGTGGTCCAGATGAAAACGGATAGCCCCCATAGTGCTCGAGGTCCTCCTTCCACTTTTGCTTCAGAAACTTGCCTCTTCGAACTTCGTGAACGCCTGGCAGCAAGATAGGAGCCCTCACGGGTCGCTGTGCAGATAGACAGCCGCAAGGACCTCCGCCCGCAATTCTCAAGCAGAACCTTTATTGTTGCCAGCTCAAAATTCGAGTCCCCGACTTCTCTTAACGAGAATCCACGAATCTCACCATAATGACCTCAAAACCTATTATTAAATCATGAATGATTTTTTTTATATTTTAGTTATATTCATACAAAGTAACTCTGAGGTTCTACCAGGTTTATTTTTGGTTCAAATTTAACCGCCGCTGGAGTCGGTGGTGAAAGTTTATCGCTTTCATCTCGCCGCTTGTAAATCGATTAAACTTTTCACAACTTTCGCGCACAGCTTGCGGCGATGCAGAAAATGGATTTTTTTTAATACGTGACAGGTATCTGTGACTGAGCTTGACAAAGTTGGAAACTAGTCCTTGACTATAATGTTACCTCATGAGTAATAATCTAAGCTATCTGTTCCTGGCGGTTTCAAATATACAAGCCTAATTTTTTAATGTAGTATTTCAAAGATTAATGATATATTACCTTAATAACTTTTGCACAAATGTTTAAGCGTCATGTTTATATAAGACTAAAACTAAGACTATTGATAAATGAGGTGAAATAATCGTCAAAATGACGAAAACTATCATTTAACAATCAAATTATCTAAAATGGTCAATGGGTCCCAATTTCCATTCAAATCGGTCAAGTCCTTTCTGAAGTTGTACCAGGACATACTGAAATACCGATAACAATTTCATTATTGATGGAAATAAATACACAAACTATGCAATTGAAGCTTTTTTAAATGACCACCGATGAGTCTGATGTTATCTTTATATATATATGTGAATATTTATGTGTGTGTATGTGTATGAAATGTATATGTATGTATTATTATTTTTTATGTAATATATGTATTATTTATTTATATATTTCGTATGTAGCACTGGTATGTATTTATTTGTATACCGCCTACCTTACTTTACACTGGATTTTTTTTTTGATTCGCCCAAAGGTTGCCTGGAAGAAATCGCTAAGTAGCGATAAGGCCGCCTCTTGTACTCGTGTATTTTTAATTGTGTGTGTCTTTGTAATTGTGTATATTTACGGTGTACAAAAAAGAGTATTCTATCTATCGATGAGTGAGAATATAAATGCCACATGGTCAACTGATGAAAGTCATGAGCGCTGACATATTGGCCCCGACTAATATGCCGAGCGAGAAGTTTCAATAAAAATATTAATAACAGACTACAGATTTATATATAAGTATTGATAAAAAAGTGAAACCGCAACCGTCGGATGCCAGACATTTATTAACTTGGCCCATAGAAAGCTCTGGTGAAACTTTTCAGGCGAAACTTTTTCAAGTTAATAAAGTATTCCTTTGCGAGTGGAAGTTGGAATGGAGGAATAACTCCAAGGAAACTTCGCACTAATCGCAGTCGGTTTTCCAGTCACGCACCACCCGCACTGCTTGTCGGCACGAATGAAAATAAGCCAACTACGGGACTGACTGAATACTTCGACAGGGGCTGGCTCGTGTAGGGCAGAGGCTAGGCATAAATGACAAGAGGTTCTATATACACAAAAAATGTGTTGCTTCATCGGCGCCGCTATTTTGGCCTTGACTGCTCTGTGGAGAGACTTCAATTCACCTCCACTCCTCAAAATTCGATGCATCGACGAAATCATTTGAGGCGACAGAAAACAAAGATTCACTTTAATAAGTATATATTTGCCGGAGTGCAAGTCTGTGGAAAGCTGGCGCCATCTGTCTATCGTGCGTGAGGCAGAGTCAATAAGTGTCAGTCCGGCGCGCGTCTCTCGGTAGTTCTCGGGTGACGGTACGTCAGTGCTGTCGACTATTGAAACCGTCGCGTTCCTACCTATTAATATTAATGAGTTTGTGTAAATTGATATCGGGAACATTAAGTGATTGAATATTATAGTCTGAGTTAATTAATAATGTGTTTGATTGCATCAACATACCCATCAACGCCCACGGTATGGAAATTATGGATGCAATTAATGACGATGTCGGCGGAGAACCCTACGCCGCCCTACGCTTTATGCTTCCTTCTCCTTCTCTCTCTTATTCTTCGACATATTCTATTTTCCCAGTACGTCATATAATAAATTATCTCTTACCATGTCAGCGCGCTTACATCTTAGACTGTAGCATCACTTACCGCTAAGTGAATTTACAGTAAAGCTCTAACCTCTATAATAAATATACATCCAGTGTGTGACACAGTTGTAACATAATCCTTCGAGAACTACTTCTATTTAAGCGTCCAATTGACAACTAATTTCCTCAAGGAAACTGTTATTGTTTTGCTAGATGGGATTTGCGGAGATCATTTAGTTTTAATACACTTCATACTAATTCAGACTTTATGGCACTGTAATATGGTATATGTTTGACTGTGCTATTATTTATAAAATGTATGCGTTTACGACGTCATTCCCGTCATAAAAGTGAGGGATATTCTCATGAGAAAGCAGTTTGAGTGTTTTTGAGATGTAGGTTTATTTTTGTGAGTCGTTACTTTAACGTAGGTATAAGTAATGACGCCGCTAAGGTAACGATGTACTGGCACTTCTATCTCAAAGACCGGGATTCGAGGTACGGAAAATTTTTGATGTATAGTTCTTTGGTTTTGTCTCATCCAGAGATGAAAAGAGCATCATCTGTGACTATGATAATCATAACTTCTCCAGAATCTCTTTCTTAATTTAGTCATTACTTGCTCCATTTAGACTTCTGATTCTTTTGGAACAGTTGTTATTATAAAGACTTTACCCGAAAGTTACAACCTTGCCCACAATTAGTATCTCGCTTTCTCAAAACTATTATTAAAGGAACTTCATTTACGCAGGCTGTATAAAAGAATTTAGTGTCTATTAAGTCCACTTAGACTTTAATGAAAATTACAAGGTGAAACATACAAAATTGTTATTACAATGAAATTTCTTGAAATTAAACGTTTCATAAAGTTAAATTTCAAAATGTCCCGGTATCCCGTCGCGACGTCTCTAACAACGTATTTACATAAACCCAATTCGAGATGAGAAATTTAAATTATGATCTAATAAGGCGAGTAACACACTGGTGCTCTAGTGACGCAGTTGGTTGACGTATTAGGTGAAGACTATTTTAAGATCGATCTTTTTCATCTCATCATCCAATGGAAGGCCACAATTGGACACTGGGTCTCACCCAAAGACGCCCAAAAGACCTCAATCTTGTGCCACCAAAAAACAGACATGTAACGTTATATATTTGGATGAAAAGGGGTAAAGAAGTATTTGTCGTGTTGAGCATACACATTTTAACAAGATACCGCAATCATTATTCGATTTGATTTGATGTGTCAAAACCAAGAGGCACATGATAATATCGAAGATTATTTAAGAGATAAATATGATTCCAGTTGCATATAGCAGCTAAATTTAATTAAAAGGAATAACTACCGAGAGTGTTGCTGATTTCTTGTCAGTTGAATCAACTTTCCGAACCGTTGGTAGTGAATTTGTTAGTAACGTACAGACTACTAACAATTTAATAAAGCTCTCTTGGATAAAGCACATTTTGATTTTTATTTGTAATAACAATAGAATAGCTTTCAGAAAACAAACTTCTTTAACGTTACAACTTTTATTATATCCTTACAAAATAACTCCTTTTACAATGTTCAGTGCGCAACTTGTCACGAATACTGTTGTAGCCAGTATGCCCTCAATGGCGATAACGTTAACGAATGTCAACTCGGGGTTGACATTCGTGCGCGATCGGTCCGTAGTCAAATCAATTACCATCCTCTTATTACAGATTCAATTATTAATATACTATAAACTATAGCTGCACATACATGTCTATTACATTAACCACAAGACATTTTTATCATATAACAATTATAACACCAGAATCTAATATTTGATTTTCGATTACGTCGATAAGCATTGAGAACTGGCAACTACTCGAAGACAGAATTTTTGACAAAAATATTTTCCATAATTTCTCCAACGAATTGGATTCGGTCGGGCCCAGTTTTAATCAATAACAGACTGAATCGTAATAAAGCTGACTTGACCAGAGAATACCATGTTTCCAATGAATATTAGCCTGAATGAAAAATTTGAAAGCCAAGATGAAGGTGGGAAAAAGCTGGTAAAGTATCTTAAGCGTCTTGCATAATAACCCGCGTTGTACTAATTGCACTAGTCCAACAAGTGTTTATTAGAATAGAATTCAATTACCATCTCGTGTGTCGTGCGTACAGCCAAACGTAGTACGTGAGTATGTTCATTTATTTTATTTATGCATGAAAGTAACTCTACAAATATCATAAAAAATAGTGAAATATTATCCACAAGGGCTACATTTGGTATCGTCTTCCGTGGAAATACCTTATGTTATTAGGTAAATATGTTTCTCGGTGTGTCGTGAGCCGAGGGCTGCTTACGTGGAACCATTTGGAGGATTAAATATGATTATACGTTCAGTAGGCGTGGAGTTTCATATCTGATTAGCGGTTACTTACACTTTGCTGAAGCCTGAAGGTGGTACGGATAATAATGTACCTATTAATAGCTAAACAATTCTCGCTCCATCGATTATTATAGTAAACCCCCAGACATTTTTAAGACTCAATAGATAGAAAAGCAATATTCAAAGAAAACTAATTGGCAAATGAATATAATTTGTATGATTAATACGCTTGAGAGTGAATTAATTGTTCTATCTTTAACGCCACTTTACATTTTAAGTTATCCTTTATTACCACCATCAATATCATCTCTTATTCATTATTTGTAATGTAAGCGTAGTGTTGCTTTGATAGAAGATTTGTATATAAACAAAGATATTTGTGCGCCATTTTTCATCACATAATAAATATGTTGCTAAATCTGAAAATACGTTGTACTTCCTCAGACGAAACCCCAAATAACAAGGCCGCTGAGCCCATTTAAATTGTGAAAATTAAATAATCCTTTAAAGCCCTTTAACATTTATTTAAATCCACGCAAATTACATTCGTCAAATAAATATTCGGTTAAATTTAAGTCCTGGCACTCGAAACTAGACAATTATGCAAAAGCAAAACAATTTGATATTCAAAGACTAGCTGCCGAGTCAAAACACACCTTACAGCTTAGTAAAGAAGGATCTATTTCAAATGAGCAAATATAATAATATTTCAGCGTTTACGTTACTGTAACGTAAAGTCAATTGACGACAACGTGACTCGAAAAACATAAGCAATTTCTCCTACGAAATTATCACTGTAGATTGTCATATATAATGTTATCACTGGCTGTTGCACGCGTAGTTCTTGATCACGTGCAAATTTGGTTTAGCGTTTAATTTATTTTACACTTAATATTTTGAAAAAAAACCGAAATAACAGTGTAAATAAATAAAAACGACGGCCTTAACGTTTGAGAAACAACTGTCTTCTGGTTAACAGTTTAATACAAATTATTAGTGATTAAATAAAACCTTATATCAATGCCTGTAATTACATTTTGAAATACGAAAAATACACGTTACTGTTATAAAATATCAGTCGCTGCTATTTTCTTATTATACTTTTAAATGTACTTTAACACAATGAATTGAGGTTCGAATCAATTTACAACTAATATATGCAAATAATGATACTATAATAAATATTGTCATTAAAAAGAAATCTTTATTTGAGTGGTTATACAGCACTTTTCAACCGTCAAATATTCTTTTATATATTATTTTCAACATACGACTGATATCTATATTAGAAAACGACTTACAATCTAAAGTTACGAAGTTTCCTTCGCACCATAGTATGATCAGAGTCCACAAAAACCTAAGGCGAGTGTCCATTTTGATACATACATACATAACATCACGCCTCATTCCCATAGGGGTAGGCAGAGACAACATCCTTCCACTTGCCACGATCCTTGCATATCTCCTTCGCTTTTTTCATTCTCATTAAACCTTTCATACAAGNTGCTTCTCAACGCTCTCATCTCTATCCATTTTGATTATAAATTAAATTGTCAATTTTCATCAACTATGCCAAATTTCAAGTCATTTCGAAATTCGAGCAGAACTTCGTACTATATGTGGTATATACAATATATTTTATCAATTTACTTCGCTTCTCCCAAAGCACCAAATGAATAAAACATTTGACGAAGTAACATTCGCGCTCATAATAACGTTTGTTTTTCCCTCTTTGATATATTGTAGTTACATGTCATCAAAGAAATGTATAAAAGTTTAATTCTTTCTTTTGCCTTGTTTAGCGTCTCTTATTACGTAAGTCCGTACCGTTTTTATTTAAGTAGACTTTTTCTATGTTGTTTACGTTCTTATCTATCTTTTATTGAAAATAAGTTTAGTGTTAGAGGAAGTCTATCTTATCATTTTAACCGCGCAAATTTTTAACTTGCCGACAAGTCATTGCTGGTAGGGTGATAACTAGCCACGGCCGAAGCCTGCCACCAATTCAGAATGAGATGAATTAGAATGTGCAATTTCCTAAAATCCTTGAAAGGAAAGTATTCCTTGAACTTGTTAAAGTTAACAGCGACATTTATTGCAGTGTCTTATTTTTCACAAAAAAACATTGTGTGGTTTCATAAACCCACACAATATTTTGTTATAAAATAGCTGATGCGAGCCATGGGCTCAACTGTATTGCCGAGCGTCTTTCAACTCCGCTATTACGCTATGACATGCTATAGATGAATGGAAAAATAAGGGGCAAGTAGAATTTAGTCGATGTTCAATAATCTGGAAGAGAAACCACTGTAATGTCGTTTAATTTGGTTTATTCAAACAAACTGTTAATAGAGATATCTGAATATTGACTCGCCGACCAAGATTATAACGAAATCGTAAAAGTTTCCAGTGATAAATTACTGTTGAACAAAATATTTTATCTCAAAGAAGGATTGCTTTAATGATATACAAACTTCGACTCGAGTGGGGCTTTAACTATTTTTTACCTCTGTATTTCCTCAGGTAATGCCATACCTTTACGAAGCACCAACCATGTTACAAAGCTTTTCAGATGCCACACCATTATCACGCACATCGTGGACTTATAGCTTGTCATGGGAGACTATTTAACGAGTTACAAACATTTATTGAACATTCATTAGTTCTGCGACTTCGTCTGCGTCGGTTAACAAAGAGATGGACAGCTTTGTGATTTTTTTTATTAACGCTATTAAGAGTTCAAGAAATAAAGCTTTCACAGCTTTCTACGTTAACTTTCCTTTTATTCTGTAAGTATTGTATAAGACAAATAGTTATATTTATAGTGTTGAGAAAGTAAAGTGAAATATATTAAAGGATATCTTCTGTTAAAGACACGGGAAAGTGCTGTAAATAACAATAAGTTTTCAAATATGAATACACAGTGAGCGATCATTATTTTCACTGTTCAATAATTGAATTGTATTAAGGGTATTTTTAAAACATCCCCGGGGGAAACGTGAAGCAATTAAGGTAGGGGTCTCTGGAGACTGCCGTGATTTCACGGAAAAGAAAATTTGAAAGTCATCGAATGGAAAACTTGTTTTGTTTGATACAAAAAAGGGATACAAATAAAAAATAACTTTTGTATTGCAAAGGGAGTTGGTAACATCTCTAAAGGGAAATTGATATTTGTAAGAGCTTTTTACGATGAGAAAATATCATATTATTTATAAAATGTTTGCTTTTCTCATCGTTAAATTTGAAGTAGACAAATTTCTTCAAGTGGAAATAAGGAAATTATTTATTATTCGACTGTCTGTGCACTCGTTTATGTGATAAATAGTGATTTCATAACATCTATAAAAACAACTAGTAACGAAATAATGCGAGAAAGTGCTTCGCCAGCTGAAATCCTGAGTTCAATTCATGGCAAGGCAAATTTAAGAAATTGTATTTTCTAACTTGTCTTAGCTTAAACTAGAGAAAGGCTTCGGCCGTGGCTAATTAGCACCCCATCAGCAAAGATTTGCCTTGAAGAAATAAACTTTTATTCCGGTACCATGCCGTGTAAAAACCCTAACAGGTAAATCACATCTGACGGCATCGCTGGCGCAGTGGTGCGAGTATTCGCTTTGCTAGCGGAGGTTCTACTTTGTCTGGACTGCAGGGAGGCTTTGAACATGGCTAGTTACCACCCTACCGGCAAAGATGTATCATCAAAATTAAGAGATTTGTGTTCCGGTACGATGCCGTGCAGAAACCATAAAAGGTATATCGCCTCTTACCAGATCAGCGCGCTTGCATCATAGACTGTATCTTCACTTACCATCAGGTGAGATCACAGTCAAGCGCTAAACTGTCAGCAATGAAAAAAGAAGATTGTATGGTTTTATGAGACCATGACTCAATGAAACAGCTGATGCGAGACACGGGCGCCGCCATAGTGGTCGGGGCTGCTCTGTCGATCGCCTTTATTGTTAAATGGACGGAGACATTGAAAACGATGGAAAAAGGTTTCACTTTAATAAATAATAGAAAACAAGTTAACAAATTGCGAAAGTACATAAAGCTTATGCGAGGCAATATCGTTTTCATCAAGAGACAATGGCCGCTAGTGAATAGATTTATCCGTTCAGTATCCGTATTGTACTCTGATCCGGTTATCCGATTGATTCTGAACACCCTGTACAATGTTACATTTATAGCGTGTAGTCGATGACGTCCTATATACTCGCATAGCTTTTAAAAAGAATAAGCGGAGAAGTACTCGTCCATTATTTGGATTTCAAATAAATGTGTAGTTTGTATCACTTATTTGGTATTCATGATAACGTCCAAGTCTAGCAGAATGTAAAAAGTACACACGGGGAGAAGTGTAATTGTCAATAATTATGAGCCCCTTCGACAGCTCACACTCGCGATACCGGCTCAGGATCAATGAGAAATGCCACCAGATTCTTCACCTAAAGCCCCGTCGTCTACTTGTCACCAGGCGAGAATATATGAATGCGATCGAACTGTTGCTCAGCAAGGCAGGAAAGTTTACGCCGAATTGGCATTCTTAATGTCGTGTTTATGACTGACACGCGGATACTATTGTGACAAGCAAACGACGCTAATTGGCTCTTTATTTGTAATAAAGTCTATCTTATAATTGGCGTTCTATTATTCTCCAATCACAGAGTTTATATTAAGTGCACAAACAACATTATTCCGAGCAAAACAATGCAAACAAATATATACATACTATAGTCGACAATAACATTTCTTATTCGATTTTACTAATTATTTATATACATATAGACTCTAAATTAATCAAAATATAATATTTCTATACGAAAGGGAAAAGTCGCGAAAAATTATTGTGATTTCAAATACCTACTTCTACACTGTCACAGTTATAATAAAAATAAAAAAATAAAATTGATTTAGTTCAGGTTAAGACCCATAGAAATTACATAACCAAAATAAATGAAATAAAACGTACAGATAAACACGAGAGATTTAACAATTAAATAAAATCAAACTAAATTTAGTTTTTAATTATAAGACAAAAATAAAATAAAAGTTAATGAATAAAGCCATGACTGTCAAAAATAAAATCAATAAATAAAATGCAAAATTAAAAATTTTTAAATTACAAAAAGAAAGTCGCTGTTTTATATTCCTCGTCTGGTGCATACCCAACCAGGTACGAAAGAATAATGTTCAATAAAAAAAAAAAATCAAAATATATTACGTTGCCTGTAAAAATAATAAAAGGGAGTAGTGTATACGTTAGTAGTTTCTATTTACATACCGGTATACAATGTTCTACTTATTGTGTAATTTATTAATGATAACGTGCAATAAAATTGCACAGTTTGTGAAAAAATAAACATTTTTTTCATATCCTAACGTCGCATTTTTTTGTATTTTGTATTTAAGATGTCGTCCAATACACTCCACACATGGCTTTACAAGCCCTTGAAGAAAGAATATTATTATAGAATACGAAAATAATAAAAAGTAAGTAGTGTAATTGAAAACAAATTTGATCCATAATATCTTTGTACCTATATATGTCGGAGAATAAGAGAGAAAGGAGCATAAAGCGTAAGGGCGTAGGGTTCTCCGTCGACATCGTCATTAATGGCACCCATAATTTAATTTCTATACTTTGGGCGTTGATGTGTAATGTTGGTGCAATCAAACGCTTTATTAATTAACTTAGATTATAAGGTTCAGTCACTTAACGTCCCCGGTATCAATGTATACAAAGTTATTAATAATAATAGCTAGGAACGCGACAGTTTCAATAGTCGACCGCTCTGACGGACCGTCACCCGAGAACTAGCGAGTCCGCCGCCTGCTCTCGACACATAACTCTGTCCCACGCCGATAGATAGATGGCGCCAGTGTTCCGCAGACTACTCCAATCCGACATATAGAGAGGAGATGACTTGTAACATATTCTTAAAAAATATTAGAGTTTAAAAAGGGGAAAAGTGTATTCATCTAAATAGAATATTTTTATTTATTATAAAAAAAAAACTTAACAAAGAAAACCGCCTTCAAAACAAGCTATTCTAAACAAATAGTATGCCCTAAAAAGTAAAAGACAATTGTGTATTTATTTTAGAGTGGAGAACTTTAAAGTTCTCGTTACTAAAATGAATTGAAAAATTTTGGACTACTTAAAAGTCTCTAAAAACTATTACGATACGGTTTAGCCTGTTGAAAGTTATAAGGTACATACATACATAGCATCACGCCTCATTCCCTTCGGGGTAGGCAGAGACAACATCCTTCCACTTGCCACGATCCTTGCATATCTCCTTCGTTTCTTTCATTCTCATTAAACCTTTCATACAAGTTCGTCGGTTTAGAGTACTCTTGACCTGGCCGTTATTTAAAATGTCCTGGATTTGGTCCAGGAACGTTCGCCTTGGTCTTCCCCTTCCAACTTTCGCATTCACTCTTGACTCATAAATCCTTTTTGTCAGTCTCCTTTCATTCATTCTCTCTACATGCCCAAACCATCTAAGCATACCTTTTTCAATTTTAGTCACTACGTCTTCTTTTATACCACAACGTTCTCTTATCACACTATTTCTCACTCTGTCACTCAGTTTTAATCCACTCATGCTTCTCAACGCTCTCATCTCTACCGCATTTATTTTACTTTTGTGATTCTTCTGCCATACCCAATTTTCACTACCATACATAAGTGTTGGCACCAACAACAATGTGTTGGTTGTTATAAGGTAACAAACATATAAAATACAGACGAATTGATAACCTCCTCCTTTTTGGAGTCGGTTAAACGGTGTAAACCGCGGACACTTCGTAACACCTCTGCAATGATACTGATTCATCTATAGTCTCTGACTGCTTCATTAAGAGCAAACAAAGTATTCGCTAATTATCGAGATCAATTTTCGCAAACAAAAGGTTAAATTGCTCGTCTCCGAGCTATTCTTGCGTCCATTGTCGGGAAAGGCCAATAACTCTGGCTAATGGAGAATAATTTGTGAATAGTTGATTGGAGATTATATATTATCTTTATGAAAGACAGGACGTTCGAAAAATAACAAAAAATAACCCACACAGCTATTTTTACGTTGTACGATACGATTTCGCAAAAAATTACTATGAACTTAACGACGAATTGTCGAAGCTTTAATAACAAAATTTGAAACAAGTCGTACTTATAATGATATCTTTAAATTATTTGTTTAATGTGATATTAAAATAACATGAATATTTACATGCTGTATTACAGTAGGATATAATGGCACAATTATCTTTCTTCCACCTGTTTTATAAATTATAATGTATTTAAAAAAACAACTGGTGCTGCTGTGACTTGTGACGATAATAGTCTTTAATCCAGGTTATTTAGCAGGATGTAAAGTATCCTTCGCAGAGGATAATTGCGGTTAGGGCAATACGAGGGTATCTTACAGTATCTTGGACGGCAGCGACTCTTCTGGCTGGCGATCCTCCGTGGGACCTACAGATGAAAGTCCTTGCGGCTGCCCATCGGCACAGGACAGCTGCGAGGGCTCAAGGTGCGCAGCCTGGGGATATCAGCGTCACCTCTTGGTGACTGATCGGCGGGGATCTCTCGCTACGTTGCATTATGAAGAAGTCTCTCCAGTTAGAAGTGTTGGATGTGAATAGTCTTCTTCTGCGAGGCCGTAGTCTCGCTAAAGGCGGCCCGCGAACGAAAAAGGGAGAATGCAGTAGATGCTCCCTCTCACCGCTGAAGAAGGCGGTATTCTAGGCGGTGCATGTTTGCGGTCTAGCTCCCGCTTCCATGAGTCGGACTCATCCGAGAAATCAAGTAGGAATGCGCAAGCTGATCCTCTGGTGTTTCACTCACGGATGAAGAGGCTTCCGCTAGGTTTTAATGGATATTGCAATTCCCACACTCGAGCTACGAGAGGGGGGGGGGGGGCGTAAATGCATTTCCTAGCGAATAAAAAGGATATAAACTATCCTATATATTGATTTAGGTTGGAAACTATTTGTATAGCAAATTCCAACAAAATCTGTCATTGCTTTTTGAGGTGAAGAACAAACGAGAAACAAACACTTCGGCATAATGGTATACTCCAAGAAATCAGGGCGACAAAGTGTAAATGTTTTTAAGGTTAAGTTAGTTTTCTTTTTGCTTTTTTTGTTGCTGGGAAACGCTACCGCAGCAAAAAAGTTAACCTGACCTTAAAAATTGTCATGTCTGCAGCTGCGGTGGCGTTAATACCTAAGTACCCCTTGTTTTATGATATGTAAGGATAAAAATGATAAAGTGTCATAAAACAGCTAGTGTTATATCCAGTGTCACTGACCGGCTGAGGGTAGTCGCGGTATCTCGTTCGCCCATCTCCTGCCTCGTCCTAATGTAGCGGAAATGTTATATTCCGCTCCTTAACTTTGACTCTAATATATAATCTTTGTTCTGTTTTGACTCGAACTCGAATTGGTGTAATTAATAAATAAGATATTTCAAATCAAATCAACATGTCCTTATTCAAGTAGGCCTATTACAGCACTTTTGAATCGTCAAATATATATTTTATTTTTGACATTTTTGAAATTAGATAAGATTAAGAATGAGTATATTAGAGGAAGTGTGAAAGTAGCACCAGTGACCGAGAAGTTAAGAAGTGGAAGGTCAGCCTGGTATGGACATGTAATGAGAAGGGAGGATAGCCATGTATGTAAGAGGGTTCTAAATATGATGGTAAGCAGCAGGGCCGGGAGAGGGCGACCAAAAAAAAGTGTGGATGAATTGTGTGAAAGAGGATATGTGTATTAAGGGTGTGAATGTAGAAATGACAGCGGATAGAGTGAAGTGGCGAAAGGAAACATGCTGTGCCGACCCCACCTAGTGAGATAATTCTAATATTCGTCTGATAATGGTATTAAAGAACGACTTCAAATCTAAAGTTACGAGGGTTCCTTCGCGCCCTGATATGAGAAGAGCTTACAACAAACTCAGTCGGCTATTTTTTATTTTTTTTACCAACATCATATTAGTTAAATATATTTCAATTCAAATTAGAGCAGTTCGTTCACTCTGACGCGTTTCTATCATCTAAGTAATCTTGTAACTTATAATATGATTTTTCTATCAACTTTCTTTTATCAAAGACCTTGAATTTATTAAGCGAAATTTCTAGAACTTCTTCTGGGAGTTTATTATTGAAGCGTATACGGTTACCCTAATGTGTTGTTAATTTTATGCAGCCTACTGGTATTTATAACACACTTATACTAATAATTAATCAAAAACATAGTGTTTATTCTTTTTTTCTCATCTAATCATGTAACAAACAATTAGGGACTGCACTTGTGATATTTTTATGGACATATATATAGTAATACATATAATATGTTAATTATTTATCTGCAACGCACATTTTGTCAATCCCTGAAACTTATATCAAACGCCATCAGATATGTTAATTTTTTTTATATTGTCTACAGCACTAAAAAAGTTACTAATACGGTTTATTAAAATTTTTGATGTAGCGCAGAACCTTCTTTATTTTTCTTTCATAAGAACCTTTTGCTGGCTGTAATAAACACAAAAAAATCGTAATCAGTCAAATAGGGAACCATTTTTATATATAAATAAATGTAGAGTCTGTCCGTATACTAAATTTTTTGGAAAATGTTACCACTTCTTTATTTTTTGTATCTCTCTTTATATCCTATTCTACTCAATAAGAACTTGATTTTAATTGAAAGTGGTATTATGTATATAATATATTTTGGTTATTTACAGCACGCAAAAATTTTAATTACCAACGATAAAAATATTTGATAAACTTAGGTTTATACCAATAGTCAACGTCTAGAAGCTAAGGCTAAGAGGTTAGTGTCTAAGAAGAAGAAAATAAGCTGAACCGGATTCTGTGAATCCCTTAGTCCCCCAACCCCATGTTCCATTGTCTGGACAAAAGTTAAGAGGTTTCGTCGGACTCTTGACTATATCAAACCTTCCTCCAATAATCCCTCTGAATGGCTTGATGATTTTGCTGAAAAGTTAGCACCCTTTTGTTTCATATTTGGATTCTACTCTGAATTCCTATTCTAATTCATGTCGAGATTATATGGATTCTCCTTTCTCTTTTTCAGAATTACTTATAACTCTTAAACTTGGTCAAAAGATTCCACTCCAGAGGAGGATGGCGTTCCCTACTCATTTTTGATTATTTTAAACAACAAATCAAAAGTTTGTTTTTTAAATTTAATCAACTAATGTTTTGTTGGTGAAGTTATTCCTAAGTCCTGGAAATCCCAAACAATCATGCCCATCCTTAAATCTGGAAAAAAAACCCTGAGATTCTGGTTCCTATAGCCTTGTCTTCTATCTTGGCAAAAGTCTACCGAACACCTTGTCAAGAATCGCTTGGGATTGATGATAGAAAGCAGAAATTTTCTCCCCTCCCCTCAATTTGGGTTTCGCAAGGGTTTGAGCACTACAGACAGTCTCAGTATATTGACAACCGACATTCGATTAGCCTTTGCTAAAGGAGAGTACCTTGTGGGTGTATTCCTAGATATTGCTTCAGCTTATGACAACGTCCTTCTTTCAGTGCTCTGGCAAAAAATGCTTAATCTGAGTATGCCTGCGAGGTTAGCCCATTTCATATCTGCTGTTTTTTAGAACTATCGTGGTTAAACACCATACAACATCTCTTTCCTCAAGGCTCTGTCCTCAGTCTTCTTCTATACAGTATCTACACTCATGATCTCAAATTGTCTGTTAATTGCTACTGCAATATGCTGATGACATTGACCTCTACCACAGCTCAGGCCGTGTGGAGGACATATCTTCCCGTGTTAATTCTGCTTTTTATTATTTAGGCCAGTGGTTGTCGGATCATGGTTGTCTCTGGCGGTGTCCAAGAGTCAGGCTATGGTGTTTTCGCGAAAAAGGCTTACTCCCAATTTCCTTCCTTCCTATGGTGATCAACATATCAACCTTGTTGACAACGTAAAATTTTCTTGGTATCCATGGATAAAACTTTAAAACGGATTTTCCCACACCGAATATTTAATTAAAATGTGTAAAAAAGGCATAAATGTCATTCGTGCGGTTTCTGGTGTTTGGTTGGGTGCTCATCCCTACAACTTAAAATTATTGTACAATGCCTTAGTCCGCAGCTTCATGGATTATTGTTTGTTTGCTTTAGAACCTTTTAGAATAAAACTGCTGCGGAAAAACTCAATAGAATTCAAAACAGGTTCCTCAGAATCATTCTGTGCGCAATGAAATCTTCCCCAACTAATGCTTTACAGTTCGAATGTGTTGATCCTCCTTTATCCATCCGTCGACAATATCTTTGTGACCGGTTTGTCAGCAAAATTTTACAGCTGTCATCCCATCCTCTTTGGCCTCGCTTAATCCAGTTGTCCCAAATGCCTAGTAATCGGAATTCCTACTAGGCAGCTTCCTCAAATTTACCTCTCTTCCTCATCTTTTAATATCCCTTTCAATGGTTTCAGTAAAGGAACCCAAAATAATAATATTAAATTACAGAATTTAATTCATCAAAATTGGTCAAACTAAACAAAGCTATTTCCTGATAGCTGTGTTAGTGCAGCCTGCTGGGTTTTCAGGTACAATATAACTTTTAAATTCAAGTGTCCTCCAGAGTCCTCTGTATTTAGAGGAGATACCATTGATCTGTTAGAAGCAAACCTGTGTGCCTATTCCCATAACATCCGACAAACTGTAATTCTCACTGGATCCTTAAGCTGCCTATTGTCTATTAAAGAAAACCCCTTTCGTAGTAAATCAAGATTCCCCATTATTTTCAGAATCAGAGAGGCTTTGCTCTCATGCTATCAGCGGAATATATCTGTTTTGCTTATTTGGGTTCCCAGCCACTCCGGTATCCCTGGAAATGAGACAGCTGATTCATGCGCTAATGTAGCAGGCCAAGATGGAACGCTGGACCATGTTCACAACATATCACATGATATAAGTTCACTTTCCAAGTCTTACATGGAAAAGTCTCGGAACTCATTCTGGATTTCATCAAAATTTGTTAAAGGCAAATATTACGCCGCCATCCAGCCAAACGTTCCAAGGCGACCCTGGTTTTTTTTTCATAGATATGCAAACCGCTCTGTATCATCTACTATTTCACTAATGCGCCTTGGTCACTTGTTGTCAACCTAGTGAAACTCCAGATCAGGGACAATTCAATTTGTGAATGTGGCCTGGACGAAGACACTGTTTCTCATGTCATTTACAACTGTCCTAAAATTTCCCATCCCATGACCATTATTCCTTCCACCGTTCCCTTTCCTTTAAATGTTGAGTATTTGTTAACCCTTGTGTATAGTCCCTATTGTAAATATCTTTGTAAATTTATTAAATGTAGTAGTGTTAAGTTGTGAATGTTTTGCAATAAGTGTTTATCATGTGTTGTGTTGTGTTGTGTCGTTCGTAGAGTACGTTAGTTGTAGTTTTAATATTAAGAGCATTATCAAAGCGTGAAGAAAATATTAATGTATTGAGTTTATTGTTTAATAGAAATATGTAAATCGGGATCGGAAATTAATAGCATTATACTTGAGTATAGTATGAGCAGCTGTAGAGTTTTCTAGTGGAATTATTCTCTTTTCTTTTAAAAGTATTAAAATTTCAAGTTATATTTGGACATCATTACTGCCGATTATCTTTCATGATAGGTAAATTTTTAAAATTAAACATTGGTGCAAATGCACTTATAGGTTCTCTGCACGCGAAGCGAGTGCTCACGAATTACAGAAGCGAGGTTCTCAATACACAAAAACACACTAGAAACAGTGTTATAGATTTATGAAAACTTTGGTGAACAAACTGTAAGAAGTGTAAAAAGTTTGCACTATCGTAGTTAAATAAAACAACCCAGTTAACTGGGAAAGTTAGTAACGTGCAAAAGTTAGTTAAATTGATTTATGGCACTCCGGAAGTTGCAGACTATAAGAGAACACCTTTAATGTTGCGTAAAAAACGTCGCCAGAACTTGGCTAATTACCTCCATTCAAAACTATATTATGATATAAGACTATAGACTATTTAGCGTGTGAAAATTGCAATCTTTTTTGCAATTAAAAGGAGAAACTTTTGCGGATGTCTTCGTTAACAAAGGTCCCGCATTCGATTCTCGACAGAACAAATAAAGAAAGTTACATTTTCTAATTTGTCTATATCTGGACTTGTAGAAGACTGACTTCAAGTGGAAATCATCAATCAAAGACGTATCGCTAAGCAAAAAACTCCATTCCGGTACGATGATATGCAGAAACCATAAGAGGTAAATACCTCTGACCGTTAAGATGTTTACATCATCATCTGTATCATCAATTACCATCGGTAATAATAAATGGGAGAGTTTATTACTGGCTGCTATATACTTTACCTTTGAAATAGATTTTAGTGTTCGCTACATTACCTATTATTGTAAAATTTAAGATAATGGGGTCTAGATATAAAAATATGTTGGTCCTCTTAAGAGGAAGGTCAGAAACGACATATTAAGAATCTATCCCTTTTTCACAGTTCATTTCATTTGAAATATGTATACAAAAGCGTCACGGGGAGGTAGGAATCGTTTTGACCCCGTTAATTCAGTGGGAGTGGAGGCTTTAAATAATTCAACAAGGCTTCCACTCTCCCCTCTAATGGAATAAATAGAAAAGCGAGGAAAAGCCTCAACACCAGACCTGGGCTATATGATAATTTCTAAAGTATTATTTTACGTGATATGCATTTACTGCATCGTCCCAGCGGTGTTACGCGCGGTGTTCACGAACCGAATAAATGTAGAAACCCATTCTTAATAACCGTCTGCGATGTTACAGGGGTAGCTATACCAAGTCCATTTTCAAAGATAGTCATACGCTATCTTAATTTTGGCATTTCATTTACAACCTTTTTAAGAGAAACAATTCCTTCATATATGATTGTAAGTAACCATGACTAATACAAAGATTGAAGAGCAACCTGAGGACTCTGGAAAGATGCACACCAGCGTATCGCAGATGTTCGACACTTAGGCCATCATGCCCTGGCGACTTCCCTCGTTTCATACTATTTACTGCTTCAGTAACTTCGGCAATTGTGAAACGTACCGGGTCTTCACCAGTTTCCACGATGTCCATGGTGCCC
>JACTOM010000077.1:97888-329047 GCA_015832385.1 Elymnias hypermnestra
TTTCTAAAACCCTTAAATGAGTTGTTAATTTTATGCAGCCTACTAGAATTTACAACAAGATTGTTTTTGTTTCGTAAGTTATATGATATACATTCACTCTTTTTATTAAAAGAGTCAATGTTTTTATGTACGTACAACAAATTTTCTAATATATATACGCAGTGAACTGTCATTATGTTAACTGCCTTGAATTTGTTTCTTAGCGACTCTCTTGGACCCATTTTGTAAATCGCACGAACGGCCCTTTTCTGCAGCTTACGTGCTTTCAATAACTTACGTGATTTGCGCATATTCTCATAGGCAGTTCCATAACACTGCTTTCCAGCCACTACCCACGCTTGAAAGCACAGTCGGGCCCTACAATGAGCTGGCCTAACAATGCACCTTATAATCTTCCTCGATAAATGGGCTTCCAACTCTTCAAGATTTTTTCAATTCGAGTCTATATTTTCTGAGAGTAATGTGCTACTCAATAACAAACGTTTCAGCTTTATAAATCAGAGCACCTCCAATGTAATTAAACTATGTAACGCATTAATTATTTTTTATCCATTTTAAATTCAAGAAGTGCTCGATAAGATTATACATTTTAACCAATAAAAAAGAAAGTTTTGTTATTTGTTATAATTTAATCTTAAACTATAACATATTATTTCTGTGAAAATATGACTTCGGCAATTATAGCATACAGACATCCAGTGAATTGTATTTTGAACTTATTGATTTTTTTTTCTTTTTTAAAGATTATATTATTACCTTGATAAGTGTGCAATGTCTCAAAGTAAACATACGAGAAAAAAACGAGTTCCGAAATTTCATTACACACGTATAACAGAAGCGAACCTAATGACAACGTGTTAAGATAAATAATAAGCCTTCTGAGCCATAAGTCAATCAGTCAGTCAATGATTAACTAAAGCTAAGCGACACCACTAGATTCTCTGTTTCCTTTTCAAGTGCGCATTAGTTCCCTTCCCTATTCCATTAGAGCTGTGATACTCAAAGTGCTCTATAGTGACGACAACCTGGAAGGGGTCTATGTGGGTAGAAAAAGAAATCGCTCATCCGTAACGTGTATTTGCATAGAGGGATGTACGACTGTAAATTTAGTTAGGAAATTTCTACAACTTCGTAGTCGTCGAAGTGTAAAATATTTTCTTGACTACAGGCGGTTGATTAATAACTAGCTCACCCACGCAACTTTGTCTACATCACATAAGAAAAGGACAGGGTTAGAGAGAGAGGTTAAATAATAACATGACAGTATAAAAAAGGTTATGGTGATTTAAAAGATAGAAATATGGTATCGCAAACTTTTCAAATGGATCGCACGCAACGGCAGCTCTCAAAAGGATTACAAATTTACTTTCCTTCCTATTGGTCGTAACGTTATGTCATAAAACATTATGTAACATTCCTTAAAATGAAGACCTGAACATTGCATAAAACTTTTCATTGCACTAAAACTAGCAAACAACTATACTCTCATAACATACAGATTAGAACATTATTTTTTATAGAATTTTTTATTACATGGATGCATGTATTCTACTATAACTAATTGTTTTAAACTTAAATTTTAGTGGTTTATTAACATATTGACTATTTGAACGGGTACATATCACGATGGCGATTTTTAATTTTTAATTTTGCCGATATTTCGACCCAGTTGCATGGATCGTGGTCACGACGATACTGCTGTGGTCGGTTGTGTCAAGCTGTCAAGGGCAGAATCTGTCTACCCTACGTCTGATTCTTTTATTTTTCACGGCACCCACATCCATTTGTCGGCATACTACACTCACAACGTCACGTTTTAATTTTGAAAAATTGCGTCGTTTGTTCATTTGGCATAGCTTCACCACTGGATTCCACGTATCAGCCAGCTTAAAACCATCTTCACGATTGAAATTAGGATATTTTTTAATTTCAATGGCCTCGCGAACTAATCTCGGCATATAATGGCGGTCCGTGGAAAGAACTTTCGGGCTATGAAGTTCTATCCAGTGTTGAGTTCCCTGCTGCAAAATGTGCTCCGCGATCGCAGATTTTTGTATGTCGTTGTGCTTGACAGCATTTATGTGTTCTGACACACGAGTTGCTATGGAACGCTTCGTTTGCCCAATATAAGAGCTTCCACAGCTGCAGTCAATTTTGTAAACGCCCGGACATTGATACGGTAAACGATCCTTCGGAGATCTTACCATGTTTATAATCCTTTGTAAGGGAGTGAAGACAGTTTTGATGCTATAATCGTTTCGCAGTAGCCTGCCTATTCTGTCCGTCACTCCCTTTACAAAGGGTAAATAGGCCTTTGGCCTTTCTACCTCCAAAGGTCGTTTATGGTGTCTCTGCTTGCTGACGGGTTTTGGGGATCTATGTCCATTCCGACGTAACACCTCTCTTACATGGGTTAACTCGTCCTGAACAGTTAGATCATCACATAAATCGTGAGCTCGACTGATCAATGCTGTCCCGACCGAGGCAAGGTGACGTGGATGATGATGAGACGAACCATGTAAATATCTGTCCGTATGTGTGGGTTTTCTATATACCGAATGACCAAAATTGCCATTAATGTTTTTTTAATTTTTATTTTGAATGTAATTAAAAATAAAAATTAAAAATCGCCATCGTGATATTGACTCGTTAAAATTGTCAATATTCTACTATAATTCAAAATGAGCTAAAGCCAGTTAACATCAATGAATTTTCCACGAAATGTACAGGATACTAAAAAAGGGTTACACAGAACCAAAAAACATAAAGAGAGAACATATTATGTTTGCGCTTCTCTACATTAGAGTCTAACCAATTGTTTAATTATTGAAAGCCTAAAAGTAGGAGTTTAACCAAGACCAAATAGTATAACACGTGGGCTACTAGACTTAAAGTTTGAGCATCTCTGCATTAAAGCCTTCTCAATTGTTGAATTATTGAAAGCCTCTTTACGCTTCGTTGAATTGAACTCGTTCAAGCGATTTCTACATTTTACTTTAAATGCTTCCTTTATTATACTGCTATTTATAAGATTATAAACTAGATAAGACCACGCTACTCTGTGGCTTCGCTGCTTTTATTTCTGACAGGTTGACTGTAATCTCACTTGATGGTAAATGATAACACAACCTAAGATAGAAGTGCAACTTTTTGCTTGGCGGTACATCTTTTGTTGTAGGGTGGTAAGCACGACCGAAGTAACCCACCAATTCAGAATCCAAATTAGAAATGCAATTTACCTTTCTACCAGCAAAACTTTCCATTTCGGTATTGTACCGGCAGTGTCAAAATCATAAAAATGTAAATTACATCTTACCAGGACTGTCAAGTGAAATCTCAATTAATGTAATCATATTAAAACGCTGCTTTACGAATTTTCCAAATAGGAACTAATTACGGACTTCCCATATTCCCACGGGATCTTGAACCGTACGGTTTATATATTTTTTATTATCTTTACTTTTATTTTCTCCATTTCTATTTCTATATTTGAGAATGTAAAGTATAATAAAGTTTTTTTTAATAAAAGCACCGATAAACGTGCACAAGCAAGGATAGCGACCAATATTGGGTTAGCTGTACAAATAAGCTAGTTTTCAGTGCGGGCCACGAAAATGGCTGCCTCATTCAAAAATACAAGGGATTATCGGAGAAATGAAATGCAAGAAACAGCTTAATTAACGGTCCACTGCTAGGCCTCATCGCTCATATAGGAGAGGGGGTTTTAAAGGCATAAACCTCATAACGTTCCTTTACTACGGGTTCGCAGGGAATACTAATCCCTATTGGTTCTCTCTTGTGAAGAGAAATCAGTGGTGCCTACCCAGATACACGAAGCCGTGGCTCTTATTATCTGGCCTTTAGGCCATGGCAGTTCTGATTTCCTGTGGAGGCATACTATTTAATTGTATTAAATTCCAATCGATTTGTTTCACCTTCAAAAGAGAAAGTTTAAAGGAAACTGTATATTGCTGAGAATACCCATTAAACCTATTGGAGTCTTCATCATCATTAGAGGGTTAATTTTGCATTCCCCTTCAGTGACCCGCATGACAACGCATGATAACGAGACCCTATGATTCTAAGACAGGACAGTGACTTTCGGTCACCCAGCCATCTCCGAACGATGAAAGTGCACCTCTTCAACAGCATTCAGTCTTTGCCGCCCTGAGTAAGACAATAATTAAGCAAAAGAAGGCTACCGCCTTCCACTCCAAATTTCTGATAAGCCAATTTTTTACATTTTACACCAAATGCGCTCTTCATTGAAAGGTCTGATCGAGTGCCTTCGATGCTGTATCTTCAGGAACGTCACACTTCTGAAAGGCCAGCGTTCCTCGTGATCAACAACCTGGTACAGGTACTTTCCAAAGTAGTCATGACCGATCAATACCTGCACCAATCGATTAGAAGCTACGCGTTCCCCTTAGTGAGCCAATTATTCATGTGAGGACGAATCACACTCGCATCTAAGATCTAGTGAAGTTTAGCACTTCACATGTACAATAAAAAAAAACATTTTTGTGATCAAAGCGGATTTAGTGTCTCAACGTGATACGAAAAGTTAGAACTAGAATATATAAAGACACCCAGCGTCCTGCTCCTCCTTCTGGGAATACGTGTCTTTTGAAGAGCGGCTTTGCATTACGTTATATGAGAACTCAACTAACATCGTTGTGATACTAGGACTCCAAGCAACTTTAATGTAATAATATCCCACAGAACTTAATCCAGCGCTTCCCATCGAAATACAATATAAAAACCTTGACTCAAGCAGTCTTTTGAGGCGCTTTTCAATCGCCAAATATAGTTATATTACTTCTAACGTAATAGTTTTATTGAACGACTTAAAATGTAAAGTTGCGAAATTTTTTTTGCGCCAAAAGGAGTGGGATATCCTTTTTATCGTTATCATTGGAACATAATTTCAAGAGGCAATAGTGCGACAACTGACTTCGTAGAGGTGCTAGGTTCGTTTCCCAATTCAGAACCAATTTAAGAAAATGAATTCTCAAATTTGCCTCCATCAGTGGGAGGATTTCGACCCGGCTAATTGCCGCCCCACCAGCAAAGACGTGCCGCCCAACATAATGTTTACGTTCTATTACAATGTTTTGTAGAAACCATCTGAGGTAAATTACTACTTAGCCAGTCAGCGTCTTCCTTAGCCTATGTCAACACTTACGATCAGCTAAGATCACAGTATAGCACTAATTTGTCAGCAATAAAAAAAGATGTGGCAAAAGACCCACAGTTTTTATTTTTGTCAGATACCACCTGATCGTAAGCGGTGATATAGTCTAAGTTCTGTGCTTACCTTGTAAGAGGTATGTTACTCCTTAATGGCTTCTGCACTTCATGGCATCGGTAGCTAATTGTTTTCAAGACGGCACATCTGTGTAGAAACATAATCGAAGCCTCTTAACATCAAGACAAATTAAAAATACAATAATTATTTCTAAATACATTTAGAGACTTAAGTACATAAATACGAGCTTAAAAATTTATTAATATGTAAATTGTCAAAAGATATAATTATGTCACTAAATTTCTAAATAAAAATGAAAATACTTTTTCATATTATTTTCCCTACCGGGAATCGAATCTGAATTCGCTTAATGCGAATGCGTCTTTGGTTGAAATTAAGCCAAAGAGATGCGCCAAGAGGGAAAGTAAGCAGTTTTACACATCGATGTACAACAGATCCTATGATTGGTTCGTTAAAATTGATTTGAAGAATTTATCTGAAGATCTACTTTAACTGGCTTAAACACGCTTCTTTGCTCTGCATTCAAAACCGAGTGTCCTCAATAATTCATGTCCCTTCAGCTCAAAATAGAAAACGTCTCCATTTCTTGTCGGTAGCGTCGACGACAAAAAGTTTATTTATACTATTGTGTACGAGTGTGTGTGTTTGAATTGTTGGAAATATACAGGAATATAAATGAACCGGAATAATCGATTTATTTATTTTTCATTATTGGACAACGAACAGTTGCCACATTGACATTCATACATTACTTGGAACATGACATTCAAGTGTATTTATACACGCCCCACTAAGAACAGCTACTTTAACTCCATGGGTCTTGCAGGTTTTGTCGTATTTCTACCGGCTAAAATCTGGTGGTGCTATCCCTACGTTCGATGGCGAAAGTACGGAATCTGATAACATCTCCACTCCCGACAACAATATGCCCTTCAGTGACACTTCTCTGCTCTGGTGGCACGCCCGGAACCTCGCTTTCTACCTGTTCTCCCTCAGGTCTTCTCTGTAGGGCAACAAGTCCCGTACTTTTGGCCCAAAGAGTAACCCTAAGATCGAACATCGATTATGGGCCGCTCTATCCACTTCCCTGAGACGCTCCGCCTAGGACGTCGTCGTAGAAGGAGACCATCGTCTCCCAATAGATTTCCTTACCTATCACGGCGTTGAAGACAGCGAATAGGAAAAGGTCGTTGCGGACCACTGCCACGAGTGCTTCTCTTTTTTTTTGAGACAATATCGTTACCAGTGCTGCCCATGGGACAGCCCCTCATGACATGCAATTACTATTAGTTATATAAGCAAAGCAAACTACAAATTAAAAGAAGAGAGTAGAAGTGCCAACTTTATTGTGCTAGATTCTGGTATTATAATTACTATATGATAATAATGTGTTATGATTAATGTAATAAATATATGTCTACCTCTTTAGTTTACAATAGACTAATAATTGAAAATGTAATAGAGGATTGTAATTGATTTGGCTTCAAGCCGACCGCATACGAATGTCAACTCCGATCTACTCCGAGTTGACATACGTTTCCGTTATCGCCTTCCCAGGCATTCTAATTACAACAGCAATCGTGATAAGTTGTGCTCTGAATACTGTAAAAGTAGTTATTTTGTAAATATATAATAAAAGTTGTAATATTAAAGGAGTTTGTTCTCTGAAAGCTATTAATTGCATTAAAAATATATTTAGTTAAATTTTACAAAAAGAAAGTTCTCTTTATAAAATTGGTGTAGCCGCATCAGCAGTCGAAACCCGTGACTTTTAACAAAAATCTATCCAGAACTCCCGCACAATATTCAGTATTATATAAGAATGTGGTATTTTTGAGATTAACCAGTCGGTAAGTCCAATTATTAGCGACAGCCAGTAACTAGTTCCAGCTCAGCTGTGACACTGTTAAAACTATACAGATGTATAATTTTTTTGCTGCCGCTACCTGTGACGAAAGCAGCGATCGAATTGACTTTGTGGCTTAACAAAAAAATACAAGTCTTATTTCGTAATGGCTTATTTGTCTTCATATATAAAAATCTTTTACGTATATTTTGACATTAACATGTGCCACTTTCGCAGACGCCACGGATACGTGTAAGCCTATTGTGTGTTTTGTTTATTTTGCCAAGAGTTTTACTTAATCTTAAGAGATGTTAGATGTAATCGCTCGCCAACATATCTAGGGTTTTGGATTCGATCACCTTTATTTATGAGAACAAGAGTTGCGCAGAAATCATATGTCTTTCTTTTATGCTTGCCTAATTATAAAATATAAGCTAGGTTAGTTTAGGTACTCAAATTTGTTCTCTCTGTAAACTTCTCTCACTTTCTTAAGGAAAATGTGTGCTATGTGAATTATATAACGAACAATATATTTCAAGGTATAAATAGAATTAAAATTAACAAATCATGTCCTCAAAAGACATCGATTTTGGCTTAAAACATTTCGCTAAATGACATTCAATTGAAAACTAAGTTGAGGTTTAAATACTTCGCTAACTCCCTTGTACCGATGAAAGAGCTGATGAAATGTTTATTTTCACTTCGCACACTAGCAAAACAGCCGACTATTAATAAGGGTTGGATCATGGATCTCGTGCTGAATTACAACTAGCGTATATTTTGTTATCCACCCACTCCTCCACTTTGGCTTGCGTTAATACACACGCGCCATCTTGGCCGTGTTGCGGGTTTCACAGAAATTATACCTATTTATTATCACACATGTTACTAGCTATTTCCCGCGGTGTTACACACGAAGCTACCGATCTCTGTGGGAATATGGTGAATACATTTGATGATCTCGTGATGTTTTTAAATTATAAAGGATATAGGAGGTTTTACGTAAACTTTAATCTCCTATTATCACCAAAAATAATAATCATAAGTTTATTTCTTCTGATAGATTTAATATAAAGAAATTGAGTATCTTTAAAATAAAATAACAAAAACACTTTGTGGTTTTATCAAACCACGATGCAAATGAAACAGCTGACGCGAGCAATACACGTCGACATATTGTCTTTGTCTGCTCTGCTGTAAAAAAATCGATTCATAAAAGGTGCCTCTTTAATACTCGAGATCAAAGTCTTTATGCAAGTCTATTAGTAATAATATGTGGGTTATTGGGAGCGTGTGTATTATATGTAGGTATGTCAAACAAGTATTAATTCTCAGCAGAAACTGAAGACTCTCGGGTATTGAAATAATAACATTTGTGTGTTACAATCCACAAAATTGATAGACTCAAGATAGATTCCCCTCGCCCAGTGTCCTTCGGGAGATTGTCGCAGTCAGTAAAGAAAGGTAATTCACTTCAAGTCACGTAGAGCAAAGGCTTAGTCGAATTATACTCTAACCAATTCGATAAGCTCAAAAGCCTTACTCGGAAATAAAGTGATATCATTTTAAGGTAATACTTATAAATTGGCTGACATTTCAATAAAATAGCATAAGGGAAAATTGACGATAAATTTTACTAACACGTTCCACTCCAATGAAATGATGCGCAGATCAAATCCCAGACTCAAATCAGAAGTTGTATTCTAAAATGGGCTTTTACTCACGAATCGTTTAATAAATACTCTCGTTATGATGATATTCAGTGATGAAGACAAATTTATTTTGCTTTTTTAATTTTTGATTATTATTAACGAAGTAACACTTATATTATGCGTTAGTAATAAACGAAGTCATTGGAGAACAGTCGTTTCAATTGTTAAGCCCAACTTCCCCTCAATTAACAAATTTATAGGAATATCTTTAAGAACGTTTACTTTAGTCCAGCGGTCGGGAAATTTTTAGTGGTAATATATTTTTAATTTGCTATTTTATAATTTTATAAATATTACTATTGTTATAATCTGTTACAGTATCCAAAATTATCAACCCTCAATTGTACCCCAATGGGTTTCAATTTGTTATATACAGTCTTCGCCCCCACAGGAAATATAAGTGAATGATAATTTCTTGTAAGTTTGTAGCCCTCATATTTTTTATATAGCCCTCATAAAATAATATTTTTTAATTTGATTTTTTCATTATGTATTACATTGATAATCTGAATAAATTATGTATAAATTAAATTTTTAGTTCCCCGACCGCTGCCTTCGTGTATATCAATTCTTATTTTTATTTAATCATGTGCACATGTATCCAAATCTAGAGATTCTCTGGCACGCTAAGCTTGTAATAGGACTTATCCAGGGTTTCAGCGAAGAATGTGTAAGCGAAACCCTACTGCTTTATATGTAAAAACCCCGCGGAACACTATTTGTCTACAAATAAGGCTCCTTCATCCTTAAATAAGGCATTAGGAGTTTATATTGTTCATAACCTTCCATTAAACAAATGAGGAAGCCGGAAACTTTCATGTGCTGTCACTTACAACTAAAAAAATGTGTTAGATTATGGCGCCATATGCCATGAAAAGTGTCTTTGATTAGAGTCATTTTCCACGTCATTACACGTAACGAGCGTTGACAAAACAAACGTCATTAGCCTCAGAGCCTCCGACACGGAGATACATTTTTTACAAGTTGGTGCCAGCGACAAAGGGCTTATTTATATACATGTCATCAATAGATGTTCTCGTATACATATATCTACAGTCTGTCTGTTAATTTAGCTTGTGATAAATGTAAATTTTAGGAAATAAATTGTAACATTTTTTAAATTTTTGTGTAATACTCATTACCTCAACACACTTTAATTTACAATTACATGCATACATAGCATCACGCCTCATTCCCTTCGGGGTAGGCAGAGACAACATCCTTCCACTTGCCACGATCCTTGCATATCTCCTTCGCTTCTTCCATTCTCATTAAACCTTTCATACAAGTTCGTCGGTTTAGAGTACTCTTGACCTGGCCGTTATTTCAAATGTCCTGGAATTGGTCCAGGAACGTTCGCCTTGGTCTACCCCTTCCAACTTTCACATTCACTCTTGACTCATAAATCCTTTTTGTCAGTCTCCTTAGTGATATGACAGATACGTTCTACTGGGTTCAGCTTACTTAAAATGACATCTAGTCTACAGGCCAGGGTACTTATACATACATACATAAATAGCATCACGCCTCATTCCCATAGAGGTAGGCAGAGACCACGTCCTTCCACTTGCCACGATCCTTGCATATCTCCTTCGCTTCTTTCATTCTCATTAAATCTTTCAAACAAGTTCGTCGGTTTAAAATACTCTTGACTTGGCCCTTAATCAAAATGTCCTGAATTTGGTCCATAAACGTTCGCCTTGGTCTGCTCCTTCCAACTTTCGCATTCACTCTTGACTCATAAATCCTTTTTGTCAGTCTCCTTTCACTCATTCTCTCTACATGCCCAAACCATCTAAGCATACCTTTCTCAATTTTAGTCACTACGTCTTCTTTTATACCACAACGTTCTCTTATCACACTATTTCTTACTCTGTCACTCAGTTTTAATCCACTCATGCTTCTCAACGCTCTCATCTCTACCGCATTTATTTTACTTTTGTGATTCTTCTGCCATACCCAACTTTCACTACCATACATAAGTGTTGGCACCAACACTCCAGCATGCACTGCCAGTCTAGCCCTTTGAGACACCATCTGGCTATTCATAAAAGCATGCAGAGCACCATTTACCATATTCCCTGCATTCACTCTCCTTTCGATATCACTTTCACATGTTCCATCTTTTGTAAATTTAGATCCCAAGTATACAAATTCTTTCACCTCTTCCACTTGTTCCCCATCTATCAAAATATTGCCATTCATCATAGATTCATCTCGTTCAAAAAGCATAACTTTCGTTTTGTTTACATTCACTTTCATTCCTTTCCCTTTCAAAGCTTCATTCACAATATTTACAATTACAATGATTAAATACAAACTAAGTACCACAATTCGTACTTTTTAGAACACCTCTTTTAGAATTGAGACAAATGATTCCCTCCCCAAAATTAAGAATATTTATATTATTTTACTGTCATCAAATCAGTAACGAAATAAAAAAATGCTGTCCCATTAAACTTGATATACATGTTGCGATAGTTCTCAGTAAATGATGTTTCTTGTAAAAACTCTTTCAACGTTTGCTAAATATCTTTGACCGTTACATACGGAAATATAAAATCTCAATACATCAAACTCGCTATGACATACGATTGCCCATGTGAAAAATTTTTTATGAATGAAGGTGAGGAGTTTGAATGTTCGTTAATTAGTTAATTAAACAGCTCATTCTGCAGCACGCGTAATAGAAATAATCGAATAATATATCGTACATTTAATCATAAAATGGCATACCACAGTTTAAAATGTAACCTCCTTAGTGCTTTTGACAATATAAACTTTTTTAATGTATCCTTATGACGTATGACATAATTGTCATCGATTGACAGATACGCATATATACTCTATAGTCGTTCTACACTCCGTCTCTACACAAGGTGCCATCGAAAACGAAGACAGTCGATAGTTTTAGTACTATTACATTTTTGATGGTGGAACGGTAACAAATCGATCCTGATTAAAAAATATATATATTTTTAAAACGTTTTATTAGCAATATTTACGCTTCATCTGCCGCGGTCGCGGCCGCTGCTAGCTGTGAGCGCGCGGGCAGCTAGAGGTCGTTGACCCGGGCTGAGATGTCATCTATTTTAATTTTGTGTTTCAGTGCTGGTATACATTTTTTCTAAAACTATCGTTTAATTTAGCTGTACTAACACAATGAAGCGTAAATAATGCCAATAAACCTTTTTAAAATAGGATTCTTTTTTAATCAGCATCGATTTTTTCCCAACGCATCATAAAAGGCATCGTTAGTACTATCGCCTGTCTTCGTTTTTTTTATTCAAATTTCATACTCTTCCGCAGCGTAATTTTCGTAAAAAGGCGTATGAAGTTTTCGCTTCCTATATTAATATATAGATGTTCGTATATTTATTAGAGGTGGAAAAAACATGAGGTTTTTATATAAGACTCCGACGGCATTCGTTACCTGCCGGATATTGCGCGTCAGTCCCGACGTTCCCTTACCGGTGAAGCCTTCACGCCTATCATAATGTGAACAACTCCGTAATAAGGCGATAAGTGGTACATCACTTAATATGTATAAAATAACAGTGTACACTACATAGGTACGGAATTTATGGGAAAAATTAATTTCCGTTCCCGTGAATTGATTAGGAAAAAAGTAGCCTACATTTGAGTTTTAAAAATTTGTGAAAATAAACCGACAGGCAGAAAAAAATGTTATTAATTAATAATGTATAAATTTCTATATTAATGTTATTAAATTGAAAAGTTTATTCGATTGAACGAGAAAATCTCAGGAACTACTGGTACGAATTGGAAAATTCTTTTAGTTATGGATATCCCATTTATCGAGGATGACCAGGTTACAACCAAACATCGATAAAAAAATATTACAACTGCTATATTCCTTTAAAAAAATGAATATCCAATGGAACGTTATAAAAATGTTTCAGACCGTACAAAACACGAATAAATTTTAAAGTCTCTTACAAATGAAGCATTTCTCTTGGTTCAAATCAGCTAACGGAGGCTTTACGTTCTCGGAATTCAAAATTAGATAGTCGAGAATTCCTCCCACGTCACAAACGGGCCCGAATGTTATGGCTCTGATTATCCAAGGCTTTTCAGGTAACGCATAACGGCGATTTTTGCCTTTTATATATGCCGTTTGACTAAAGAGATTGCTCTGAGGAAATATTGTATTTTCTTACCGAATGTCGCAGCGCGTTATATGTTCATCACGTACTGTACGCCGGAATAGCTGGAGTTGACACGAGGATTTATTGCATTAGGGAAATGTTGAGAATATTTACCTCAAAATCTACCGAGGCTGAATATAATTCAATTATATTCAAATGAACAGCAACACGCCTCATTCCCTTAGGGATAGGCCGAGACCACGTCCTTCCACTTGCCACGATCCTTGCATATCCCCTTCGCTCCTTTCATTCTCATTAGACCTTTCATACAAGTTTCTCTAATCACACCATTTCTTACTTTGTCACTCAATTACAATACACTTATACTTCAAACCGCTCTCGTCGCTTCCACATGGGTGGCACCAACACTCCTCCATGCTCAGCCAGTCTGGCTCTTTGAGACACCATCTGGCTGTTCATAAAGGTGTGCAGAGCGCCATTAACCACATTCCCTGCATTCACTCTCCTTTCAGTATCATTCTAACAAGTTCCATCTTTTATAAATTTTCAAATCAAAGCTTCATTCGTAATATTTAGCATCTCCTGTAGCTAGTCAAATTTGGACGGCGAACTTGGCGGTTTTAAAATAATAAAGTAAATAAAATATAAAATTTTATTTATAAATTAGTACTTAAAATGAACTTAGAGGATCTAAATAACTTAATCGGTCGGAGTGCAAGACGTGACTGCCTGCTTGTGTTTTCTTCCGAAACACAATGCCTTTGAAAATATAAAAAACGCGGTCCTGAGGGACGGGAAGGCAATGGCAAGTTGCATCATGTAATCACATGTGCTGCGTTTTTTATGCGCATCTAAGGGTCAGAAATCCCTTGTCAATTTTGAGTAATATATTACTTACAGATGTCTGAATGGCCACAAGTGGGCACATGTTAGGCCTGCATAACTAGCTCGTTAGCGGATGACGCAAGTATTACTTGATCATCGGCGTAGACTCGTATACACATACTCGTACATACATACATACATAGCATCACGCCTCATTCATTCTTAACCCCATACATACTTTCTTTCGATAAATTATGGCATTGTGAATTATGGATTTACATACAAGTGTTACAAGTGGAATTGAGGATGTCGTTTTCCTAAAATTGCAGACAATAGTTTTAAAATGTGATTATTTCACATAAATATCATATATTTTGATGTGAAGTGAAAAGCTGTTAATTCACAAACATGCATTTCAGTTTCATTGTTTTAATAGATATTTAATAACACTCACTAACAACGATTTTCCCATATTCCCACGGAATCAGAAACGACTAGAGGAGCAGTAATTGATATCGGATAAAGCCATATATGACCGTGAATATAGCATCTACGATCATATGTAGTGATTTAAACTACATATTACTTTCAAAGGATTTTAAAAAAGGTATAGAAAAAAAGAATCTATATTCAAAAAATAGTTTTAGTTATATTTAAAATTATTAATAAATACATAATCATATCACTTATACCGATTTACATAGGAATTAAGCTATCTATACATATCGTAAATAATTACATTTATTAAAATGTAAAAATAAAAATGAATGTCATAAAGCTTAGAATTTAATCTCTTAAATTGTTAAATTGGCGTACAAGAAAGTAAAATTGTGATACATTTGATAGCCTCTTCAGTTCTCGCTTCGCTAGAAGAGGTACCGGGTTCGATTCTCTACAAACACATTTAAGATATTGCATTTTCTAATGATGCTGTTTAGAGACCTCTTACCAGGCTATCGCGCTTCCATCTTACACTGTATCATCACTTACCATCACGAAAAGCTACAGTCTAGCGCTAACTTGGCAGCAAAATAATTCAAAACAAAAAATAATGTTAATCCTGCTAAAGTCCATGCGTGAGTAAGGATACTCATAGTCCAGAGAGTTGACTTCTTAGTTAGAATTCTTAACCCGGAAGGTATTGGCAGTATCACTGGGTCTGGAAATGTTTTTGGGCAACGGGGTTCACTTAATTTCTTCTGAACCTTATTTAGGAAAATAAGCATCTTATTTCTTTTCATCTTTATGGTCTTTCTTACATTCATAAGTCTTATACCCTTATCAGCATCCATAAATTAAAGAGCAGCGATAGTTTCTACTTGGATAACGTGTCTGTGAACCCTTCTCTTGTGAATACCATCAAACTCATTCTGGATCTCCTCTAAAGTCCTCCCTTTAGTCTCGGGGACAAAGAAGTAGACAAATATCGCTGCGATCAGACAAGTCACTGCAAAATGCCACAACGTCCACCCTGCTTCTACAAGTTCTAGCAAATTTTGATACAATTTCGTTACACCGAAAGCTAAAAACCAATGGAATCCTACAGTAATGGCTGTTGCACGTCTTCTAACATTTTGGGGGAAAATCTCACGTAGCATCAGCCATGGTATTGGCCCAGCTCCAGCAGCGTACGCAGAAACAAATACACAAAGTGTTAATAACGGAATCCAAGTATTATTTTGTGACAAATGTGGGAACTTGTAATGGTAATAAATTGCCAAACACCCTAGACTCATCGCCATCGTTGTAAAAGATGTCAGCAGAAGCACGCGTCGTCTCACCCTTTTGAGAAACATCGTCGAGAAATATGTTGTAGACACCAAGCAAAATCCGAGTATTATGGAGGCCCCCGTAGCGTAAGAAGAAAACTTAAAAGTCCTAAAAATTATTTGAGCATAGAAAAGCACCGGGTATATTCCGCTCATCTGCTGGAAACACATCAACCCGAAGGAAACTATCAAAGCTTTCACGGTCGTCCTTGTGCTGAATAACTCTTTGAAAGTCACTCTATTCTTGGCGTAACTTCTCAAACACTCCTTTAAGGTTTTTATTTCACCATCCACGTCGTTATCGATTCCTCTAAAGTATCGCAGGGCTGATTTGGCTTCACTGAATTTTCCTTGAGACATGAGATAAGCTGGTGATTCAGGTAAGAATATAAAAGCTATAAAATACGCCACCGGTATGCTCGCACAGAGAACTGACAGCCATGATATGCTCTGGACTAAACCTGCAAAGAAAAGGAAGAGATCACATTTCAAAATGATAAAAGATTTATTTTTATGAGTATAATATCTTTACAAATATCTTTTATTAGTAACCATTGATGACCTTAAGGCAAACATAGGTGAATTAAGTATTTACCGAGAATTTGTGCATATAGCGCTCATCGTAAAGTACTCTCTTATGTCAAAAGGAAGAAATCTTTTAAAGATAAGGAGTCTTTTATACATCTAATATATTTATAAAAGGTTTTATTAGGTTTTTCACAAAAATAATATAGACATAAGCGCGAAATATTAACGTCCTGAGACAAATAAAACACCTAATAATGGTTGAAAATCCTGAAATTCAGCCCAACAAGTCTGTCCGTTTATTTACTTATCAAAGGTTGCCTCCACAGTTCTGGCACGTATTATTTAAAAGCGGGGCAAATTACCTCACACGTCACACCATGTATCGCGAGCAATCCTTTGCAGGCGTAAGGAATAGGGACGTGCGAAAAATTATTATGAGGGTTGAAGTGGCTATAAAATAAATATAAATTGTTACTGGGGTGCTGCGGGTAGATTGCAGAATACTAATAAGGCACAACATCAGCTCTGCCATACGCTCAAAACAATTTGGCCACGAATATTTATATATAATATTTGCCAACCAGCAATGGAGGAGCGTAGCAGGTTTATGCCCTAACAATAGTCTTTCCTATGCTAAGGAGTGGTATTTTAACGAGCACTTCGACCGAGATAGCATATACACTAAAACCCAACGTCATCTTTGTCAACCTTGCGCCTCCTCCTTAATATTCCAGCTTGGAGCCGACTAAAAGCTTCAAGAAGGAGGTTAGAGGCTTTCGTAATGACGGCTTCTTCCACCCTGCCTTTTCCTTCGAAGGATGACATCTACTCTAGCTTCCTTTTATTCTTTCAATTGCCTAGGAAAGTTAACTAGACTTACCGAAGCTAATTATTAAGTAGATTTTCATTTAAACGACTAGTGACTTACCAATGATATATCCGAATAGGATACCACAGGCGAAGTGCACGTGGTAGAAATTGGCAAGAGCTGAGAGTAGCTGCGTCTCAGCAATATCCTCAACGTATGGAGGAATGCTGACGCTGAAAGCACCTACGGCAATCCCGCCCACGAACCGCCCTACGTACAAACCGTAGACGTTCGGACTGCGAACAAACATTTGATTATCAAAAGAAATTTATGTAGGCACGTTTTTGCTGATAGAGTGGCGCCTAGCTATGGCTGAAGCTCCCCATGAGTCCATCTGATAAATAAGACTATTTTAATTTTCTACATTCTCTGTGTTCACCACAACGTTCTTAAATATAAGATGAAATTAAAAATAAATGTGCAATATTATAATTTAACACAATATAACAATATAGCTAAGGTAACAATCTGAATATCACCAATACGAAATTCTTACCTCGAAGCTACTAATATGCAGGACACCACCAAAGGTAAAGCCAAATACAGTAAAGTCTTTTTTCTGCCGAAGTACTCCGATATGAGGCCGGCGGGAACCGAACCCAGGACAGCGCCGAGGCAGAGGAGAGACGCAACCCACGACGCCTGGGCTTCCGTCATCTGATGAATCAAATAATAAACCTACCTGTAGTCAACCACTGAAAATAGAGAAAAAACGAAATAGGGAGAAGGTAAATATAACGAAGCCCAGCTTGTTAAATTCTCTTTTTTGGCCCTCTGTCTACTACTGATAGGTTAGCACTTGACCGTGATCTCTACCTACTGCTATAGTTCAAGATGGAAATCCGCTAACTTAGTTTGAGATAATTTACTTATGCCGTGTACACGGCATCCAATTTTGCTGGTAGAGTGGTATCTGGCGACAAAGGAAGCTTCCGACCAGTACGGATTTCTGCCGGCAATCGAACTCCGGATTTTTGCTAGCGAAGCAAGTAATCGAACCGATACGTCAGTGACGCCATCAGAAATATACGCAAAGTGCTACAGTTTTATATACTGTCTACATATTATAAATGTAATCTCAATTTCATAAAGATTATGTTTCTTGCCTGAACATCCCGTTATAACTCAAGATGAACGATCCTAATGTTAATTTATACTTCTAAAAAAACCTGATTTTTCCTAACAATATCAGAAGTGAGCATTTGTATGTCTCGATGCTTAGGCATCAATATTAAATAAAAACTTACTGCAACTTTAGACAGCGTCCCATTTGACGGCAGCGACTGAAACAAAAGAAATCTATTATAAATGATATAACTATAATATAATATACTAAAACCCCCTGTAAGAATAGTTATATAAACTACACGAAATCGCGGGCACAAGGTAGTCGATAGAAAATAAATGAGTTCAGCATTTAGCGGTAGGCATATAAGTCTATCATAAATGCCTGCCCAAGGATCAGACCCGGAATTTTCTTAATAGAGAATCCGCGTCTTTAAATCTTGACGACGGCCAAATTTAGGAAATTGTTTACTCTATTTTTATCTTTCGGCCGTGGCAACCACCTTACCACTATAGACGAGCCACCAGGAAAAATTGTATTCCGATGCGAATTGTATAGATACCATAAGGGGTGAATTATTTCTTGATGGTGGGATTGGTCAAGCTTAGCACTTGACTAACTTGACTTGCGCTGCCAGCAATAAAAAGTAAATAAAACGCGAAATCAGCCTGGCTTACTATAACGTCATGGCTATAAAAACCTAATATGAAATTCTTGTATCAAGAAGTGTATTATGTTGTTGGAAGCTTCTCCATAGTTCCTCTGCTAATTAAATTAAGTAAGTTAGTGATCTGGAAGTACACGCCTGACTTGAACCGCCTACTTCGCTAATTAATGTCCGACTTGGGAATCCGTATAGATACATATCAATTTCTGACACCTGGGATATAATGCGAACAAAAGTTTCGTACACACGTCACAGTAGTGAGTTATCCTTAAAAGATATACCAATGCGAACTTTTCACAGATCCATGAAAATGGAATATCCTACCGCTTGTGGATTTTGTTATATTTATCAGGGAATAGGCAACGTTTTCGATTAAAGGTCACGAGTGCATTGATTTTTTCGATATTTCCAACAATAATCGTAATATTTCACCCAATCTACATACACTTAGGAAGTTAAATATCTTAGCGCTTTTCTGTGAATGATTTATATATCAGCAAAGATATACTGACCTCCATTTCACCTGCCGAGTATATCTGATAGAACGGTAAGGCTGATGACGACCACGCCACGCACACACCAGCAGCGAAAGCACCCATATTCACTAAAAATAAGTAATGAATACAGCATTATTCTAAATGTCCAAAAATGATTGTATTATCTTAACATGCGCAGGTGTAATAGAACCAATACGAAACATCTTATTGCAGGGTAGGAAACAATTTCGTTGCGCATTATATGACGTTTTTATATTAGTATTACGTTAAATGTCTGTTGGGTCTTTATTTTACTAAATTACCTTTAGAAAAAATACGACGAAATTCTTGTATCTATAATAAGATCTATTTAATATTTACATACATACATAGCATCACGCCTCATTCCCATAGGGGTAGGCAGAGACAACATCCTTCCACTTGCCACGATCCTTGCATATCTCCCTTCGCTTCTTTCATTCTCATTAAACCTTTCATACAAGTTCGTCGGTTTAGAGTACTCTTGACCTGGCCGTTATTTAAAATGTCCTGGATTTGGTCCAGGAACGTTCGCCTTGGTCTTCCCCTTCCAACTTTCGCATTCACTCTTGACTCATAAATCCTTTTTGTCAGTCTCCTTTCATTCATTCTCTCTACATGCCCAAACCATCTAAGCATACCTTTCTCAATTTTAGTCACTACGTCTTCTTTTATACCACAACGTTCTCTTATCACACTATTTCTTACTCTGTCACTCAGTTTTAATCCACTCATGCTTCTCAACGCTCTCATCTCTACCGCATTTATTTTACTTTTGTGATTCTTCTGCCATACCCAACTTTCACTACCATACATAAGTGTTGGCACCAACACTCCAGCATGCACTGCCAGTCTAGCCCTTTGAGACACCATCTGGCTATTCATAAAAGCATGCAGAGCACCATTTACCATATTCCCTGCATTCACTCTCCTTTCGATATCACTTTCACATGTTCCATCTTTTGTAAATTTAGATCCCAAGTATACAAATTCTTTCACCTCTTCCACTTGTTCCCCATCTATCAAAATATTGCCATTCATCATAGATTCATCTCGTTCAAAAAGCATAACTTTCGTTTTGTTTACATTCACTTTCATTCCTTTCCCTTTCAAAGCTTCATTCATAATATTTAGCATCTCCTGAAGCTCGTTAGCGGATGACGCAAGTATTACTTGATCATCAGCGTAGAGTAAACATTTGATGAGTAATTCATTCATTCTTAACCCATACATACTTTCTTTTAAATCTGTCAAACATTTATCCATGACTAGGTTGAACAGCCATGGTGACGCAACACATCCCTGTCGAACACCTCTTTCGACAGGAAACCACTCCGTGTACGCTCCGTTTATTCTGACACAAGCACTGGAACCCTCATAGAGAGACTTCATTGCTTGGATCAGACAACCGCTCACCCCATACGTAGATAACGTTGACCACAGCTCATTCATCGATCATATTATAGGATTTAACATAATATACGCCAAAGAAGTTCAATTCGTTCACATCTACATTGATACATTCATAGTTTTCATAATACCTATTCCAGTAGCTATATATTGGGTGGTGATTCCAGATGTATCTCTTTTGATGTCTGGAACTGTTTCCAGTCGTTGCAATATCTTAGAGTTTCCATTTTTGGTGTCGAGGCCCGTTTGAGATGCTCCTGCTTCAGGGTCTATATTCGTAGTTTCATCCACTGAAAAGTATAATTGCATAGTTAGATTTACTGACAAAAAGTGTTTTAACCTTTACAGGGGTAGAACCTAGCTAGCTGTTCACAAATACTTTGGGGTGGTACATTACCTCAGACAATATACCACGTTCGCGACATCAAATAGGTTAAGGAAAACAACCCAAACAGTACAGTACATCATACTTTAGCAGAGATTTAAATACCAGTCGCTAGTTGGAGGAAACCTTACGCTAGAGCGAAAGGGAATGGACAGCAATGGCCATCTTCTGCAACACTATTATTTTGCTGAAGGACGCTGTCGATGCTCGTCTTCTCCGGTGTAGGCAGTCGGCAGGCGGGAGGTGTAGGTTTGAACGTCTCCTGTTATTTATCGTGTTTTCCTTGTAGTTATCATTCGAAATACCAGGGTTGATAGCTTCCTACCCACCCTCTTTTGTGCTCCACTAAGGGGTGGCTAGAATAACGCTGGATTTTAGTGGCTATTTCATTCCACAGTTCAGATTGGATTTTAGATATGATTGAAATGCCTAAAGAAATTTCTCAACATAAAAAAAATTGTGTAGGAAAGTGCTGACTAAATAGCTTAACCTTCCACGTATGGGCAGTTCTGCTTTGAAGGATGACGACAATTTACTTTAATAAAAGATGCAGTAACTGATTATTAACGGTCAATCGTACGACAACTACTTTAACTTTTAAACACTATCTCATATAATTATAAAAAAGTTACTATCTACAATGATAAAAGAAAATAAGATTCAATTGCAATGCAAAATAAAGTTGTTTAATGTTAAAGAGCAGCCATTATCTAACCTTGGCCACAGCGAAAATATTACGTAAACAAAGGTAATTATTTTTTTATAAATAGAATCAATGACTAGGTGAACTACAAATGTATTGTCAAAGAAAGTCAGTCAGCTACTATTCTATGTGAAGATGTATGCAATATATACTAAAACCAAAACTGTCCGAAGAAGCATTTGGTAAAACTTCATACCCAATCGACCTGACATTGAGTCAGTGCTATATATTCTCCTTATATATAATAAAAAATATATTATTTATTGTTGTTATTGTATAATATGTTGGAGTCTTTTAAGGGTATATGTCATCCATGTGGCAAAAGACTACGCTCTTCTCTAAGAAGATATATAATAACATTTGTATTTTTGGGTGCCGGGAGTCTATGAGTCAGTGTAGTTGGTACATCGACTCCGGGGCATCGTAAGTGAGGGTTTTGGCCGTGTATTTGACTGTTCCTACATTCATATCGCGTTTTGTTATAACTACGACCTTTCTACTCAACTGATAATTGTATATTGTCTGCGTTTTCTTAGTTAATGGGATCAGAAATTATGGTTGTGTGCATTTTCAGTGTAGAGTATCGAAATATAGCCTTTAGTAGGCCACGCCGTGATCTTAGTGGCACCAGTCCAAACTGTAATACAGTAAGTAATAGTGGAATGTATAAAGCAAGGTATAGTAGCGGATAACTTGACGTTACATATCTGAACTTCAGTTTGTTGAAAAAAATGCAATTTAATATTACAAATTTCATTAAAATGCAAAATCTTTAATTTTTTAGTAGAAGTCAATTCCATCGCATAAATATTCCTTCTCCAATGGACAATCGTTTAAAATATATATTACTCAATTCTTCATTCTATTCTAACTCTCACAATTTTCCATTTCTTCAACTTCAACTATGCTAAATTACTACTTCGGGCAAATACTAAGAATTTCTTAATAGAAAACTCTTTGTTAATTTTTAGTAGGCCTGGCCTGGGGCTTGAATCCCGAACCTCATAATCTGTAGCCAAGCTAAACACTAGACCAATGAGGCCGTTAGATATATATATGTAGTATATAGTAAGCCACAATAAATCTCACACTATTAAAATTCGCATTAAAATAGGGAACTATTACGTACTTGAAACACTCATATCAAACTGGTATCACACCAAACTTATCCACTTAGAAGCAAAAACTCAATTTTTTACATAAAAAATGTCATGGGTTCAGAAATAAGGCGCAAATCTCGGCGCTACGAGATTGACTGGCGGCTCAATAACCATATCTTGATAACAGTGTCGCATCTCTAAAATGAGACAGGGCTGCTGATATGGCTGAAGTGAAAGGTTTATGTTTGTAGAAATGTATATTTTTGTATTGTCACAGACTACATTATTTTGTGCAGCACCAAACGGTAAAAAAAGTCGCTATATCTATGCCTATCTTCCATGCAGCTGGGCCCTTCTAGGGGCCCACACTCGTCGGAGTTTCTGGGCTCTAGGACGCACTGTAAGTAGCAAGCCAGTAAGGCTATCAGCTACTACACACTTCGAAACAAAATCTAGCCTAGTACTTCAGATGAGTCCAAATAGAAAACTTAGGAAGGGATCAGGACAAGCGCAAATCTATGCTTCCTATCTCACCACCTTCCTCGTCGGCGATGAGGAGCACCACAGCGTCCTTCTTCTGTCTCTGATTTGCTCCTTCAGCAAATACATCACACAGAAGAAGGCCATTGCCCTCCACTTCCTTTTGCTAGTAAGCATTGCGTTAATTATGACCTCCGGCAAAAGGTTCCATTGGAACAACGATATCAAGAGACGTCATTATAAAATGGAGTGAGGATCTCGAATCTCCCATAGCAGGTGTCACGATGGTGGAGGCGTTTCGCTCTCTGCTGTAACAGTGGATGTCTAGGAGCCATGGAACGCTCTCGTATAGACTGGTGCAGGTGATCACCGGACATGGCTGTTTCGGAAAGTACCTACATCATATTGCGGGTCGGGAAGAATTTCCCATTTGCCACGAGTGTGGTGCCCCCGTCGATACGGCGTATCATACTGTAGCAGAATGCTCGGCGTGGGAATCACAGCGATATCTCCTGGTGTCTTCGATTGGCGAAGACCTCTCACTGACTGCACGTGCAATACTCGGCAGCGAAGCTGGAAGGAACCGTAGCCTCCTTTTGCAAGACCGTTGTCGCGCTATAGGAGGCACTTGAGACGCTATCGGTCGCCGAAGGTTGGGCGGCCGAAGGCGTGTGTTTGAACGCCCCGTACCACAGCCTTGAACCTTGATTCGGCTTCATCTGGGACATCATATTGAATTGTGCAAGCGAGCCCAGGAGCCTTGGTGTCCCACTTTAGGATGACGTAAGATCGTTGAGTTTTAATGGGTATTCAGTGTGTCTCATACTTCTGACTTTTTGGTCGGGGTGCTTTAAAGCATTTCCCAGCGAGAAAAAAAGGGTCTCCAAACCAACCACTTTCCCAGAAAATGATGCACTGCAAACTGTGACCTCACCTAATGGTAAGAGGTTATATCCTCATCTCTCTTTAGTTTTTATACATTATCGCCCCGGAACGCAATGTTTTTGCTTCCCGACCACCAACTACGGGCTAAAGTTCTCCTTTTTCCCAAACTGTCTACCTAGAGCCTTGTCTTTAATTGACGCTGAGACCTTTGCTTCTGAAGCCGATACTTTCACTATTTCAATAAACTGTCCGTGCTGTGACAAAACCGTGAGAGGTAATTTACCTCTTACCAGGTCAATGCACTTCTATCTTCGACTGTAGCATCCCGTACCAAAAGGAGACAGGTCAAGATGTGACCCACCAACAATAAAAAAATTAAATATTTTAATTGAAATTGGTGCCAACCCTAATGTGATAACATTTCAACTTTGACATAACCCTAGTTTGATTGCTACAAGACTAATTATCAAACTATTCTGTAAATGTGTACAAGCGACACCATCACTTATTTCATACACAATAGTGCAAAATATCGCATAAACATTTATCTATTTATAAAAGCCTATCATTATGTTGTACTGATATTGATAATGTTATATTTTTCTGTCTATGGTTGTGATAAGGCGTTGGATTTGTAAGCAGTGGATGCATTTATGAAATTAGCAAGAACACTATTACAAAGGATTTAAATCTATCGAGTGGCTTTCTTAGAACATCTGGGAGTTTGTAACAGAAACGTTTATAGTTAAATAAATGTAATTTCCTATGTTAAATGAGGCACAATCAGTTCATTCTCTTAGTGAATGTATGACTTACTATTGTACCATAACAAACATGAAACTATCATTTGGAAATTCCCCTTCCCTCAGCCATTTTAAATAATTTAAAGTAAGGAAAAGACACGTAGGAATACCTTCTTTCTTTTATAGTCAGTTTGCTTTTGGAATAAGACCGCCTTTGTAAGCTGTTACTTCTCCGTTATTACGTAATATATTCTGTGTACAATAAAGAAATATTTCTATTTATTTATTTTTGTAGCCTAAAAAGCCTAAAGAAGTCGGGCTTCGTGTGTGAGCGCCTCTTTGTGCTTTTGTAAAGTTCGCTTGGCAATTTCGTCCTCTATTAAACTCTTTGACAGTGTAGAGGCTCGTAAACGCCGGTATTGCTTGACGCCGTAAAATTGTATTAGCCGTAAAAAGATGTTTCATTAACTATATTGACTCTCAGTTTATCGTGATATCCGATATAAGAAAATAGATTCTAGTAAAGTGCTTGTGAAATTGTTTTGGTCGAATATATTTCAAAGGGTCAGGTTATCCTTACACATTCCAAAGCAAAGTGAAGTCACCATTAGATAGAATGATTCTTAAGGAAGGTGGATGTATACAAACTGTTAAGTTTTCGTCTAAAGTGTTTGAAATATAACGAAGTGACGCAAAAAATCAGTTATGAGTTTTCACTGAAAACGCTTCCTAATTTACGATGCGCTTTATGATATAACAAAACAATGTTCGATAGCATAATTTCTCATTTGTAGATCTACAAATAAGTCCACAAAGTTTGAATTCAATTCATTTTTTTTTTGATACGCTAATCGTGATTCTGTCGCAGCATATAAAGAAATATTTGCAATTTATTTAACATAACTAGCAAAGCGAGGACTTCACGGAAAGGTAACTTCTAGTTTGAAATTGTTACATACACATATACTTTGCAAATTTTTGGTAACCTGACTACATAAATGAGTATTTTTAAATGTATACGATATAACGTCACATATATGTATCTACTGCGAGGCATATCAATCCAAATTAAAGGCTAAAGTTCATGTAAACACGCCATATGTAAAACCCACCGCCCATTTGTCGCTGGTCCGGGATTTTTTCTATCGAATTTCTTATCTTAAATCATAAAAACGTTATAGCGAGTGATAAAAAATTGATGACGCATGGAGTCGATTTACGACTGGTCCGGCGCTGATAAGAGAATGGGCGGATCGACTATTACCGATGTAACTATGTAGGCGCACCGTCTGAGGAGGTAGGACATAAAAAGGTGTGTATCAGCGTGTAAAGTGTGACTGAGTGCAGTAAAGACCTAACAGACACACATACTCACAAAAACATAAGACGCGTAACGCCTAACGAAAGTGTGTCCTAACCGTGCCCAAAGAAGTTTCACTTCAAAATATAAACAACCTTATTAACATCAAACTACTTTTGTCACTGTTAAATGCATTGACGCACCCCGGCTGAGAGTGTGGGATTCACTGAAGAACGAATTACCCACTTAAACCCAGCAATACCGTATGCTGGGTTTTAGTGGGTAATTCGTTCATCATCATTGTGTTCATCATCAGTAATCATTGTGCTCTGGAACACCGGACATCAGCTATCACACCCGATCAAAGAGATAGAAGACACGCCAAAGCAAGTCTTCTAATCCTCGGTCGCCTTTGAACTCTCTACTACGAGACAACGACCTTGAAAATTCCACTGGATTTGAGAGAAGGAGTTTATAGTTGACCCAACTACGCTGCTGCTTTGCGAGTCATCAAGATATGTCTAACCCCAGATTTGAATACAGGAATATATAGAGAAGTACAATGATAAATTCTATATAGGAGTGTAAATTTTTGACAACTTCTGTAGCAGAATGAAGAATGGTGAGATGGCAATGGAGATCACAGTCAAGCGCTAACCTTGACAGCAATTACAAAAATCCTGATATCAACCCGGTAGAGACACAGGTCATAAGCTAATATGTAGTAATATTATACTTACATGTGTCTCCATCACCGCCGTCTTGTGATAACATTTGCGACACGAAATCAACAAATAAAATCTTCATATTTTTCATTTCAGCAAACTACGAAGACCCACTCTGTTAGTGGAAAGAGAAATTATTATATTTTGAAAGCCTAAACCATTTTGTTCTAGAGTAACAGCTTGGAATCTTGAAAATGAAACTTAAGACACAAAAATATTATTAACGTTTGAGGATTAATGAAAAATAATGTGTATTTAATAGTTTACAATCATTTTATACATTTCACATTCAACAACTAGAGAGGGATTGAAATTAACAGTATTAAGTAATGCTGCGAGATAATTTTAACAAATGTGTCGGAAACGTCTTATTCAAAAGGCACATTACTATTATTAAACCGGTGGTAGATTTGTTACCAACTGACAGAGTAATTCAAACGGTTCAAAAGGTTGTGGTATGTTAACAATGTTCTAAGGGAAAAATAGAAGCGTACAGGTAAAAACACATCAAGCCAGAGAAAAACAGGGTTTTGTATTGGTAACAGCTTATGCTCTCTTCTTTATCTTATGAAAACACTCGGTACAGTAAATAGGAGAAATACACTTGCATTACATGTTAATTATATTTGGTGCACTTGTTAACTTATTTGTAAAAATATTTGAACTGTCTTTTAACAATGACAAACAAACCACAACTGTATAAAATCCATGCAGCCCTTGCTTTGACGATGCCTTAATTATCTCACTTCCGCTCTTTGATATTTGAAAAGGGATGTTGTGTTGGGTAGGCATCTCTAAGCCCACTTCATTAATGAATCGTATAATATTGAATAATATTTGATATAGTCTTAATAGTACTACATTTAGGTCTTAGGTAATGCCACCCCACTACCAGCAAAGATGTGCTTAAACAAAACAATTGCGTTCTGCTACAATGTAGAATCATCTCTTTCCTGTTAGTTTCTACGCTTACGTACGTAGATTTTAATCTAGATGTATTGAAATAAGACTATTTCCCTGTGGCACGGCATCCCTCGTGAACGGCTGGACCTATATCGATAAATCTCTTTTCTTTGTATTTGTTATAGTCAACGTCAGGAATTACAAAACAAATTAACGACCATGACAACTTTTGTAATGGGTTACATTACATAATGCGGTTGGCTATATATATTTTCAATTTAAACTTATGGCATCTGACATAATTGTCACGATTGACAAAATGCCTGATGTCAATAAATAATTTCAATTTCGAATTTTGTGTTTTTGGCATGTCGCCTGTATTACCGGAATACCAACATACGGTTCATATAATAATCAAAAAAGAAAACGAAGAATGTTGTGATTAGGCTTCAACAGTAGTATAAATACTATGTTTTGGAATACTTGTTTTATTTATTAATTACTCCAATTCGAATTCACATTTCCTAGTGAAGACAGCACGAAGTCTATCGAGTCAGCTAATTTTAATCGGCTTGTTTCTTAAACAAAACCGCAACAAAATTACGTAACCATGTTGACACCATTGCTCCGTAAGCAACGGAAATGCGTTTAGATAAGGTGTTGTCCAGTCTCGGGTCAAGGCCCGTCAACAGACTAAACATCCACTAATAACCAATTAATTCATAATAATTATCACCATTTATCGCGAACTCCATTCAACATACATTACTTTGATGTACAGACGCCAGAGGATTCATAAATACAACTTAGTTGAGAATATGTTAAAATCACGTCTGTTTTACATTCCTGACAGTTGAATACTTGATTGTAATCTCATCTGATAGAGTTTTGGTGCTAGTCTAAGATGGTAGTGCCCTATCCCGGTAAGAAGTGATTTACCCCTTAAAGGTTTTATCGAAAAGCTCGTGACAACTAGCAAAGTTAATGGCAGACGATCAAAAGATCGCAGCCATTTGCGTTGTCCTATCAGATTTGCACCACATTACAGACTTTCGTCTAAGATGCCTTACACGCCGCCGAAAAAAGTGGCAATTCGCGTTCTATTACTGAAATTATCACCGGAACTCAAAAACGAGGAAGTTTCTGCACGGCACTGCATTGGAACGCTAATTTTGCTTCACCACACGTCTATTCTGAGTGGAACTAGTCACGGCCTAAGCCTTCCATCAGTCCGCAGCTAGACGAAATAAATAATACCATTTCCTAAATTTACCACGTCGGAACTTGGAGATACATGTGCTGGAGAACACTGGAGTGAACACTCGCGCTTTTGCACCATAATATTTGGAACAGTTCGGATGGTCTGGTGCGCTTTTCCGAGGAGGAAAATATCGTGAAGAAACCTGCAAATACCTGGAACTATTCTGGCATATGCACAGCCTAAAGTTTTTTTGGGACTTGTCTCCTATGAGTGAAGGCCGTTACTTACCTTTTTGAATATGAAAGACCGACGTAGACACTGTTTTACTTGCATTGTTATTTTTTAATAGCTAGAATAATGTATATCGGGAAATTTGAAGGAAATTCATATCCGATGATCTTTATTGAAGAAAAACGTTGTGCTTCACTGAGCTTGGTTTATTTAGGACACTTCTTTAGCACACGTGTAATGAAAAAGGTTACGAAATACATGCTTATGTAAATGAGCAGAAATGGTATTACGAAATAAAGCCGAGGGTGTGTGAAAAAGTGAAAAAAGTGCGCGTCTGTCTTCTTACAGCAAAGTTATAATATTAATGTCGTCGTGTACAAACATTCACCTTCCAGATCCATCACTATCATCAACAATATCATTATGAACATCATCATCTAATATGGTTATAGTCTAGTCTATAAAAATGATTAAAAATTATTGTCTCTCCCTCTTGTAAATTCTTAACAAAGGACATAACGTGCATGTATCAGTGTTTATATATGTATTCTTTTTTTATATGCGTATAGTAAGTAAGTAGCAGCCCATTAACGTCCCACTGCTGGGCACAGGCCTCCTCGCTCATATGAGAGAGGGTTTTTAGAGCATAGACCCACCACGCTGCTCCACTGCGGATTGGCAGGCATAGTACACAAGTGCACTCTCTATTCCTTCACTCTCATAGTCCGATGTGACGGTAATCCGACACAACCGGAGAGAGAGATCGGGCGCAGGACCGACGGCTTAACGTGCTCTCCGAGGCACGGGGGTGAATCACACCGCCAACTTCCCAACTTCGGGCAAATATTGAGAAAATCTTAATAGAAAACTCAATATCGATTTCGAACTGGCCCGACCCGGGACTCGAACCCAGGACCTCATGTCTGTAGTCGAACATGCTAACCACTAGACCAATGAGGCAGTATATGCGTATATTAACTAGAAAATACCTTAGTCTGATAAGGTAATTTAGGTATACATGAATGATATAAATAAAATAGCAATTCCCGGGTGTAATATTAGCTTAACATAGATGTTGTTAACTATTTCTCTCTCGATCCCACTCTTGGGACGTCACAGGCTAATTCGCGGGCAATTCATTTCGTTTTGACATTGTAAACACTGTTTCACTTGGTTTTCATAATACATGTATGTAGTATCATACGTGTTGCAGTGGTCCGATATCATTTGATCTCGCACAATCTATCAGCACGCCATTAATCACGTAAAAGCATCGCTGGGTGTACATCGTTTGATTGATTCGGTATCTCTTTTGAATCATACGCCATACATCTATTATATATACTATATTTGACGATCTCCATTACGATAAAAAGATTTTATATTCCTTCGATACCTGGTTGGGCAAAATGACGAAATTTTACTTTCTATTATCAAGGATTGGATCAATCAGTTATATGACAACTGCGGTCCAAATACATAAATGACATGTACAGTTATAATACAATAATCTAGTTACAAATAAATGTATTCATTTTCCTTTCATGCTTATATATATAAAGAGACAAAGAAATAAAATATTTATTATCTTTTGCAAATATTTATATTGGTACACTATTTACAACAGACATACAGGTGATTAATACTGTTACAATTAAAAAGAAACGAACCGCTGTGATTGCATCGCACCAAGTAGGCTCCATACCAAGTTCCGGGAGTGTCAGGGTGCAAGGGATCCTCTGACACTGCCACTACAGGGTAAGGAGGGTGTCGCTAAGTTTTAGCGGGTATTCTGGTCTTGCCGGCGAGTTCCACATTCCCTACCTCGTGGCAGGGATGCGCAATTGCATTCCCAGCGGATAAAAAAGGTTCCATACCAAATGCAAGTAAAATGTTTGTGTGCCGGGCCATTAATAAGTACAATGAGACCTCCTCTGTTTATGACAGAAAAAAATCTGGCCATCCACATAGTGTTCGCACGTCTAGACCAGATCTGAATCCGCTGGATTCAATTATGGTCAGTTTTAGAGAGTACGGTTTACTCTAAACATTACGAATTGAAATGACGAAAATCCGTACCATTGGTAGAGAAGAATTTTCCCATGGAAAAAGTGCGTGCTTCTCATCATAAATGGCTTCAACGCTTAAAGGACTGTATCGCAGCCAATGGAGACCACTTTGAATAAGCCTTTATATTTTAAATTGTTTTATATTTATGTATCAAATAACACACTATAAAAGTAATAAATGTTGTTTGCAATAGAAACATTTGTTTTTTCTTTGTTTCAGTATTTATTATAAGACTAGAGGAGTATTTTTATAAAGGTACTTCAGAGACATGTGCAATTACTATGCACAGGCAAAGTCACCAACAATAGCTGGTATATCTAAAAATATAAAGTCGTATTAGATCTATAATAGATGAATCATCCTGCCATACCTTGATTTCTTAAATCTTTAAAGTTTAAGAGAGCTAGAAAGCTCCCAGGTGGCTGGAGTTTTTTCCGACATTTCCAACAATAACCGCATATTTATACAATACCTTAAAGAATATACCTAAACCTTCCTTAAGACCCACTCTACTTAGAGTATTCCGCACAAATTGTTTCATAATATGCAAGAATGCATATATGGATTATAATATAGGTATGTTACTAGGCGTTTGATAGTACTGTGGTGTATCGTTCAAGGTGGTGCCTCCTATTAAGCCTCCAGAGGCGACGAGGAGCAGTCTTCGCTTTTTATGATGCCGTAACAGTGACGTCACGCTGGTAAAGCTCCTCTCCCCCCGGCGAGCGAAGCCCAACGACAGGCGGCCGTCAGGGCGTCTCCTCACGCCCACGTTGTGGACGGAGTTGGCACAGGACACGCTGAGGGTATACGCGTGATTTGGCTGCAATGTAAAACATTTCAGTTGAAAATAAAATACAACTCCTCCCCCGTTATCTAAACTTGTCGTCTACGAAAATCAAAATTTGGCTGTCTGAGGACATACGTAAACCATCGACGACCTAGCATAGGCTTCAAGTTCGATATGGCCAGAACAAATTTAGTGTAGAGTTTGGAAATAAAGAAACGCCTCTAATAATATCGATATAAAATAATAGCTAACTAACTTCGTTGTGGATTTTTCTCTAGACTAAGCGTGAAGAAACCACGGTAACTTTATCATCATGCGTTCTACATTAAAAATATTAGGGCTGTATGAGCCTAACTTTATTAAGAATTTAGATAACATCTCAATGGTGCGAGTACTCAGGTAGCAGGTACATTTAGTAAGTTATATTTTCTAATCGCTGTGGATTTAGTAAAGGAAACTTCAATTGTAGAAGCACTAAAAGTCGTCTGAAATATACCTACTTATAATGAAAAAGTCACCTGGCTTGAAGGCCTGAGCACGAAGGTGCCATCGGGTTGGCCCGTTAACAGGTTCTCCGCCTCGGTTCTGTCGATGTTCATGTAATAAGGCTCGTTTTCAACGGGCACCGGAAGTGGACGCGCGGCCATGTTGACCTTTCGCTCCCATTCCCGCTCACAAGATGGCTCCGCTTCCGATTCTTCGGATTGGCCGACATCCGTCGTTTCTGAAACGAATTGATGGTGTTTTACGACCTCTCTAGTACTGCTATCAGGGAACGCGAGCTATTCCCAGCTGGGTTTTTTTTTCTAAGTATATAGTTTCACATTTAATAGATAAATGCGGGGTCTTACCAGCTATAACGTCAGTGAGGCTATGAAACATGCGGTAGAAGACGTCCACCGCACCTTCTTTAATACGAGCTCCGAGGTTATACAGCAGAGGAACGCTCACTTTAAACCACCAACACATTTTCAAAAGTCATCATCACTTAAATATTCCAATTAAGTATGATATATTTTATGTAAAGACTTTTATTTCGCTCTATAATCGGAGCATATCTTGCGGGTATATAAACTAGAGATCCTAAGAAAGCCAATCTCGATTCATTTTAATAAATCTTTTGTTTACTTGTCTTTCGAAAATATCCAATGAAAAATACTACAAACCGTCTTTTCAGTTAAATAAATTAATTCTATATACATGAAAGTATATACGGTATTTCTCCATATGTACCTTTCTGGTAATCTTTCGCTAGCCGAAAATTGATGGTATAATGTAATTTCTTATGATAATTTTATTTTTGAATAAACGCATCCCGAGTACGCGGGTAACACTGCAGGGAAAAGCTAGCTCATATATTATGAAACCGCCGTAAAAGTTTTTATTTTTCCGTAAAACGCTTTGAATAGCGAATGGCTTACAAATTGGCACTAAATAATATCAATCGTTTCGACATAATTGATTGTTAAAAAGATACTAGAAGATCAGTTTTGGAGATAATACATTATTGAAGTAGGGAGCCGATTACGTATAACGTTCTCGGTTTAGTGTTCTTTAATAATTTATTTGATCCTGAACCACTGTAAAACGTGTCCAAGAGCAAAAAACGATTGGATAATCTCATCACAACAGAATGCATATTATACATTTCTTCAATTGAATTTGAAATCTACGTAAATCGATATGAGCAAATATTTATACCAAATCCAAATTTATAATTAGTGAGAGCGCCTGCAAATTTTTTTAGCAAAGTTACAACAAGTAGTAATTGCTAAGCGGTTCCAAAGGCAGTAAAGTTTAATTTAATTAATTAACCATACTCGCTGTTAAATTTAGCTTTCCTAACCGCTCGTGCTATTGTACAAAGTTTCTATTGACTAAACTTCACAGTGGTTTATCATAATATAGTTCATATAACTCGTAAGTGTTTAATTAAATCTGCTGTTAACCGACATATTGTTTTGACAAAAGTAATGGGGTTCTGTTATATAAACGACTGCTAGATCGCATCTGACAATTGTCACTGTAACTCAATGATAAATAAATTTAAAAAATATATATTGGCAAAGAATTTTACACATTCATTAGTCTCTAAAAAACTGAAAGCTAAATCAGATTTTGTTTACAATTTGGATATTAACTGAATGTTACTTAGTTATTGCGCGAAATCTAGTTGATTTTTCTAATTGATCCTGATTTTCAATTTGCTATAACTTACGATATTTAGTTTAAGGACTCTAAAATAAGGATTCTGCTTTTCCAGGTTCTACCGAGATGTATTGTCGAATACGGCTTAGTTACCTGGAATCCGCACTATAACATACATGCTAACCGAATAGAACGTATACAGAAACGTTTTATGTACTTTGTTAGTTACTGTGACAGACTGTTGGAGGATAAGGCTAGCTATTATTCGAGATTACGCCATTATAGGTTGTTGACACTTTCTGACCGCAGAAAATTTCTTGATTTATGCTATTTATACAAAATACTACAAAAATCTCTTTAAGAATACCCAAGATGAACTCTCGTCTAAAAAATTTTCTACTTTTTAATCCCACCGTTACCAAAACGAACCTTGGTGATTCAGCACCCATAAAAAGGATGTTAACAACATATAATAATATTAGCAAAGTTATTGATATCGATATAGTGGGCGATAGTCTGCCAAAATTTAAAAACAAATTAAAAAAATTCTTCTTCGCCCAATACTAGCTTCATCTTCCTCAGCTTCCTTTTACTTTATATTCTTTAGTGTTACTTTTGAATAATTAAATGTTTAAGTTAGTTGTTGTTGTAGTTTTACTTTTAGTCATGTTTTTGTTCTTCACTCTTGGTAATATGTCATTTTTTAGTGTAATTTTATTATATAAGCGTGATGAGGCTATCAGTAAGTAGGTTTACTTCTAATTCTAAAACCACTTTTCTATGAGATTTATATGTAATTTACTTGTAGATGTATCCTGTTGGTGCCCTTTTTTAAATAAATAAAAAAAAAATCACTCGTCTAAGGATTAGCACAAATAAACAGACATTCTTACATAAAAATATAAAAAAAGTTATTATTTCACATTGAAGACTCATCATTCAAGTTTTTATTTAAATTGGGATGTTATACTTGATGAGTTCCCTCTAATGTCAGTGTTTCGATGAACAAGGTCCAAAATCGATATAATTTTATATTACATGATATAATTTGCTATGTAATCATTATATATTATAATATCCAGTCCTAGTAACAGGTTAACTCCAACATGAGACACTTGCGACCGAGCATTCTCGTGTCAAATGGTTATAATTTGTCTCGTCAAGAGGTCAAGAACCGTGAGTCATCTTTGACTCACGTCGGTTGATGAAGTCCGTCTCGGATTTGCAAACTACATTTGACAATTGATATATGTAAAAATGTTATTATGTATATTAAACTAGCGTCCCACCCTGGCTCCGTGCAGGTAGTAGAGTTTATTATGTCTATCAGCTTGATTCATGGAATATGTGTTTGTTATAAATGTAATATGTCAACACTACCTCAAATATTTCTATTATTATTCAACCAACAAGCTAGTTTATATATTTCACGCACGTTATATATTTTCACATCTCTAACGATAATCATTCAAATTATATGGTGTAAGGGATTAAAATATTGTGCATGTAATGCAAAACAATGGTAATATACGTAATTAATTTGATAAGGATTTTTAGACGATAAAATGGCTATAATGAGCTATTCTCAAAAGATAGATATTGTAGATGTTTTGATGGAATTATCCTACTACAAATTGTTTTGTTATATGATTAAGGCAGCGTTTTCGAGGAAAGCTACCAGGCGCCTTGATTTTTAGCAATACTTCCAACAATTATCGTCATATTTCAATCGATTTACATAGAACCGTGACAAATTTTATACATAAACCTTCATTTAGTATCACTGTCTATTGATGAAAACCGCATAAGAAATAATTTAGTGGTTTCTTTCGAGTTTATATCGGACTAAGAGGTGGACTTTGTTTTGCAATATATAAGAATTGTTCGAGTGTTAATACAATATAACTGTCTCTATTATTCACCACACTGCACTATCACTGTAAAGCAACAACACTGATCGTTTCACGAGTACACCGATGACATTTTTCGTTTATTTTTACATATAAAAGTTCACATTTTATAGTGATGTAACGTAACGTTACGTTACTACATATTAATTGACTATAGGATATTGTAAGCTAAATTTTCGATAAATAAATTGCATAGATGTAATCTATATTTCTAAAGACTATTTTACATTTTTAAACTAATATTGAAGAACAAGTGACTAAAAGAAAGTTTTAGTCAAATTAAAAAAACTTGTAACTGTTTTAGGTTTAGAATTCATTTGTCGGGTTGTGTACCACAGTTTGGGATTAGCCTCTACGTAATTTTAAGAGATAAGTCAAGAACATTCTCCTTTACCAAGGATACGGTAGCGTTGAAGACTATTTTAAAGTCGCAAATAAAAGCTCACTGTCACGCAATGTGTACTTATAACGAACTATGTACCTTTTGCCAATATCCCCACGGAATCTGGTACTATAAGGTTGACACGTAGGTTATAAACTGGTAACTAGTGTTTAACAAGGTTATTCTTTTTCAAGGTCATTCCTGAAGCTCAGTCATCTCACCTGATGGTAAGTGATGATACAGTTTCAAATGGAAGCGCGCTATCATGGTAAGAGGTCATTTTCCTCTTAATGTACCTACACATCATCGTGCTATTAAAGCGAGTATTCGCACCCTTACGACAAGCCGTCAGTAGGCGATAGATTTGAAATTTAGTGAAGACAAACCCTTTCGCAATATAAACAGTTTCTAAATACGATATAAAGGATTGGGAACTACGCGGCTGTCACCGCGAGGCACAGCTGGTATGTATTGTTTTATTAATATTTATCGACAAAGGCAGCATTCCCGTCACTAGCCACGTGTGCTCCATATGACAGTGGCTTTGAAAATAAACATAAAACCGCATGAGAATGTGAAAGTGCTCGTCTATTACTGATAAAATATAACTGTCATAAGGTCAAACGAGAGGGTTTTTCGAGATTGAACGAGTGAATTTTGTCCACATGCCACCTAGACCTTGATCTCGCCTGATAGCGATAGTGGTCTCAATCGATCCTTACTAGTTGGCGAACGATCGGTTTCCGGCAAGACAGTTTTAGACAATATGTTAGCGTCTGGACTGACGGGAGCCTACGGCCTTGCCTAGTCACCACCTTATCGGCAAAGACCAGCAGCCAAAGAAAAAAATTGCATTCCGGTCCGATGCTGTTATGATAGCATTCTTCCATTTTGTGTAAATATTAAGTGGCACTTTAGAAAGTAAAGTAATTTAATAACAAATGAACTCCTTAAGGAAATAAACTATGGCAATTTTACACCACTACTCCAAAGAGAGTTTGAGCCCGGAACTCATACTTGCTACCATTGTAACCATTGTAACATTACATAAGTGAAACCAGAAACATATTGTTTTAATATTTCAATTTAAAATCCAATGCTACGAGGATTGCTCCATGTTTTGTTAAGAGAAGAACCCATATCAAACTCAGTCAAGAGGTATTTCATTATTATTAAGTAATTTAAATTGAATTTATTCCAGTTAAAGCAATTCCTTATCTTCCAAACTTTTTTATCATATCAGAAATACTTCAAATTATTTACCTTTTGAGGAGCTGTCTTTAAACGAAGGCTTTATATTAAGTAATATCTCCACAACGTCTTCTGAATGTTTATTATAGAAACATTCTGTAATCTTTAAATATATATTTAATTAAGAGTTGTAATCACTTTTTTTTAGGAATGTGTGAATATTTTTTTATAATATAAAAATTAAAAAACGATGTTTCCCGGTAATTTATGTCATGGTTATAAAACAGCCGAAGCAAGGGGCCTTCGTAAGCAATGAATATGTCACACGGCGTAATTTCCGAACGTACTAAACCAGTGTGACTGTCACACCGAAGCATGTTTGAAAACATAACTAATAAACTTTATTTTAGTAAAAGGTAAGGTAAGTAGCAGCCCATTAACGTCCCACTGCTGGGCACAGGCCTCCTCGCTCATATGAGAGAGGGTTTTTAGAGCATAGACCCACCACGCTGCTCCACTGCGGATTGGCAGGCATAGTACACAAGTGCACTCTCTATTCCTTCACTCTCATAGTCCGATGTGACGGTAATCCGACACGACCGGAGAGAGATCAGGCGCAGGACCGACGGCTTAACGTGCTCTCCGAGGCACGGGGGTGGATCACACCGCCAACTTCCCAACTTCGGGCAAATATTGAGAAAATCTTAATAGAAAACTCAATATTGATTTTTGAATTGGCCCGACCCGGGACTCGAACCCAGGACCTCATGTCTGTAGTCGAACATGCTAACCACTAGACCAATGAGGCATTTTAGTATATTAACATAATCGAAGAAGAAGCCGCCCGGACTTCTAAACTAGGTAGACTCGTAAATAAGGGGATCTTTCGCATAATAAACATTGTTCTTACAATAAATACAATTACAAAAAGGTAATATTGTTACATAATCTCTTCCTTATTAAGAAAGAAACGAAAGAAATTGAATCTAAGTGTCTTATAGCTGCGTTTTCGGAATGTGTACTTAGTTTGACTAGTTATTAAGATTTTCGGTAGATTAAAAAAGTTTTTCAATTTGTATCTCATGTCCTATATCATTACCTAGAAATCATTCTTAAAAGTGGTTGAGTCTTTTACATTCAAGTCAGATTATTATTCAGTTTAGAACGTAAATATTACAGCAGTCACTCGGTAAAACTAGGCTGCTCTACCGAGCGCCTTTTCCTTTACCTATACTTTGCGGCGGGCTGTTATACGACAAGTGATAAATGAACGAAATAAACAAATCATGTTTTCATTTAGAATAAACGTAATAATAAGTATTCGGTGTGAAGGCGGCCTCAATTCGATGCTCGTTCGTGAAATGAAATTACTGAATCTATTAGCGTCGTGTCCCGCCAACGATTGATGCGTTCATTATACGCCGCCATCACGGCTTATGCGGCTGTATTTAATGCCCTATTAGACCTGCCTGTCTCATTCAAATTAACTGAATTTAAACTTAAATTGTTATGGTCTCAACAGATGAACGTCCACTGTGGACGTAGGTGTCTCCCAGTACTTTCCATCGAGCCGATTTTGCAACTTCCGAATCGTGTGGAGGCACTATTTCAGCACCGTCGTACCCCAATGTCCACCAACCAATGTTTCAACTTCGCAATTCGTTTAGTTATGTCGGCCACAGTTTTTCTAAGGATTTCCTCGTTCTCAATTTGTACACCTGGTCGTACTCGAACTATCCGCTGCATGATTTGCTTTTTCGTTGGGATCAAAGTCAAACAACACGTACTTTTTGAACCCAGGACTTTGGAAAAAGATATTTAACCATTTCCCAAAATCCGTCCAATTGAGTTGGACACAGCAGTTGACTTTTTTGAGTGAAACTTAACCTACATAATTAGAGTGTGTCGCTGATACATAAACTCATCTAGAAGTCCCGACTTCTGAAAAATGAATGGAGGAAGTACGACCGAAGAATTGGATAAACAAAATCATTTTACAAATTTCTAAACCGTTGTCAGAAATACTGCAGATCATCTGATGTAATATGGTACCGGAAGCCAATAGACATTTGAATACTTGAAAATGCCGATGCTTTTAACGCCCTTTCGAACATTAATCCTCTATAATTTTGGTATATTAATGCAGCCACACTATAAGGATAGTCAGTCAGTAACAACTAATTCGTAGCAGTATATAATAGTCGTCATATCTCACCTCGTCTTATTCCAAATCTGCTTTCGAAATAGTTCATGATGTAAGCGAGGAGGGAGTCATCCTTCTGCTTCAAACAGACGTCGCAATAGTCCTTATTCACTTGCACCGGCACCAAATAGTCTTCCACTGTCAGTCCTTTCTGTAAAATATGCAAAGTTGCCTTTACTTAGCCGTTGTCAGTCATTGAGCTGCTGGACCGTAGAAGTAACAATGTTAATAACATTGTATAGATGTATTTTCACGTGAGTGAAACAGACAAAGCCTAGTCTATTTAAAAAGTAAACATTCTTATTGAAAGACGCGGATATTGAAGCTTAGATTCACCGCATCGCTTTGATACAGGTCAACAGGTTACACATACACATAATAAAGTATTAGGTGCAATTGTAGGTACCTCGGGGACACTGTAACTTGAGCAGTCGGTAGACGGGTGCTGCCAAAAACCATTACCCCCAAGGCTCCAGCGTGTCGGTGACGTGAAGTGACATGTGTCAAATAAGTCTCGTGTAGGGACAGGTTCTATTTCGTCGCGTATCGGTTACGTCCTCCCACGCATTTTAAGTGCAATCAAATAAGATTTCACCAATATTTTTCTAAAAGATTGGCAATTGGTTTTACGATACACCAACATTCCAGACATTTTTGGCATAACATGTGAGAAACGCAACTGAAAGATATGAGGTTACCATCGTAAGTACTGGAAACCGTATTTCTTTTAATAGATTCATACCGAGCCAAAATGGCAATAAAGACTCGATTCTTATACAAACCATTGATGAAGATTTTAAACTTGTTTCCGTGATTATTCAATAATTTAGCAGATAGTACAGTCTTGCTTTCACATCTCATGATCTATTTCAAAGTCAAAGTCAAAATATCTTTATCCAAGTAGGTCTATTACAGCACTTTTGAATCGTCAAATATCCTTCTTTCCTTATATTATCTCAACGTACGTTTGATGATGATATTAAAGAAGGACCTACAGTCTAAAGTTACGAGGGTTCCTTCGCACCCTTATCTATCTATCTAGAATAGCCCACTACAAACTCAGTCGGGTGTACGTTTTTTTGTCATCATCATTACAATATATATTTTTTATTTATTCTATATCAAGATATATATATTCTTTCACTCCCACAAGTATTCCTTCAAATTATAGAACGATTTCTTTATTGGTTTTCTTTTAATGAAACATTTAATTTTACTCAGCGACATCTGAGCTTGGTATAGAGTTACCCCTAAATTTAGCCTACTAGGTTCGAGTTTACAACAATTTTATTTATATTTCTTAAGTTATATGAGGTGCATTCACTCTTTTTCGTATAAAAGTCAATAATTTTATGGACGTACAAGTTTTCTAATATATATACGCAGTGAACTGTCATTATGTTAGCTGCCTTGAATTTGTTTCTCAGCGACTCTCTTGGACCCATATTGTAAATCGCACAAACGGCCCTTTTCTGCAGCACAAATATTGCATCTACATCAGCAGCATTACCCCAAAGTAGAATACCGTATGACATAATGCTGTGAAAATAGCTGAAATATACCAGTCTGGCAGTATCAACATCTGTCAGACGACGAATTCTTTTAACTGCGTAAGCCGCAGAGCTGAGCCTGTTCGATAGACCACTTATATGGGGCCCCCACTGTAATCTGTTATCTAACGTAATGCCTAAGAAAACGGTACTGTCTACAAGGTCTAGTTCCTCATTATTAAGTTTAACAATGGTTTGCAATTGTTTAACATTAGGCAGACTAAATTTAATACATTTTGTTTTATTTGCGTTGAGCAATAAATTATTATCTTCAAACCATTGTACTACTTTATTGAGTGAGTTGTTTACGTCGTCAAAATCTGTTTATTGTCGTTTAACTTTGAATCTTATGAGCGTCCTTGTCAAAATAAGGAAGGTTATTAATGTAAATTTTTCTATATTTATCCTTATTGGACTAAATTATTACACGCGACGTCACCTGACATGTTCGAGTATGTTTTCTGTTTCACTTTGCCTTCACTCCGCAGCAGGATGTAATGCGACATGCGTTACGTGGACGAACAATTTCAAGTAATGAAAAAAAATCACTTCCCACAATTCTCACTGGACGAAGTCGAGGGTATTGTTTCATATGAAATATTCATATTTATATGTATAAGGAATTATTGTAATAAGGAGTTGTCCGAGTTTCATTGCCGCGGCTATCTCCGAAAGCGGCCAATTACCACGATCTAATTACAAAACAACACAAAAGTTAATTGGATAACTTTTGAGTGACCCCGGGCTCATCCAGTAATTTAATTCTCTCAAATAATAAATTACACGAACAATTCCACGTACACTCCACAACATAATGTAGGTACGAGCAAAAAATGTCCAAGGTGTTGTTCTATTAAATAAAACATTTTGATTGGCAACCGTGGAAAATAGTACGAGTTTAGATTTAACCTCAATTTGTATTGCTACAGATATTTTTGTTATAGACTCTGGCGATAACTTTTAAGTCGAATATTCGTTACTTCTTCGATTCAGTTTTGCTTCCTTGACATCTGTATGCAACCAAATCCGTTTTATAAAGTAAAAAATATTATCAAGAAACTGAAAATAATATACTGAATGCCTACTTCCTTCTGTTATATACCTTACACACTGTATACACGCAATAAAAAAAATACCATATAGACGAATTAAGATTGCAGTAACTACTGAGTAGGTACTTCAAGGTTCTCGCTTCATTAGTAGTGGCTTTGAAAATTTAGAAAATTATATTCTCTAATATGTCTAAATCTGGACAGGTGGAAGGCTTCGGCCGTGGCTAGTCAGAAACCCCCACACTCCGTAAGTAAACGCTATTGTTAAAATACACTATATACTTACTTTATTGTCTTCCTGCTTATCGAAATCTGGTTCCGTTGCCACGTGTATAGAATCATACATGTCCATTGAATTGTTTTCATAAATATTTCCTTCTTTATCTCTCTCAATATCCACTACATTCTCATCGGGTGGCTTTTCCACGTTTTCTGCGCTTTTTTTAAAGAATGGTAACTTGAAAGATTGAAATAGTTCTTGTAATTTCACCATACACGGTTTCACTTGATTTTGTTGCGTGTTTACGGACACATTTCCTTCTTTAACGTCATTATAACATAAGTCTTCATAAAGATGATCTTCTGATAGTTTATCAAATATTTCTTCAGTTGATTTAAATTTAGGTCTAACATTAGATTGTTTAGGTGCCTTATTGATCGGGTAATAACCTCTATCTGTAAAATTGTCTGTCTTTGAGAATCGCTTTCTGAGATCGAATATTGGGTAATCGTATGAACTTAATCGAAAAAACTTCTTTGTCTTTTTGTCACTTCCTGCGTTCATCGGCACGTAAGAAGTGGCACATCTCTCTTGGCGCTTCACTTGATGCCTGTATAAAAAGCTCTTAGGTGCGGTTATCTTTTTTAAAATTTCTTCAACTCTGTTAATGTTACTATTGGTATTATCTTGTTGACTTATCTTCCTAACGCTAACAGTCTGATACTGACTCTCCTTGCATAAGTTCGTCTCCTTAATTGTAATTAACTCGAGTGGTCTTATGCAGGTCAAATATTTTTGTGGCTCTCGTTTTATTTCTTGTATAAAAGATATCAGTTTTTGAGCGTTGCAATATGGCCGCCACAGTTTTACGAGACCCTCGGAGGTTTCCTGAAAGTTAAATCTCAGATAAGTGACCAAGTTATCAAGTTTGTAAACTCGGGAAATTTGCTCGCTCGAGTTAATTTCCAGTATTGATATAGTGGAAAGTTATTGATTAAGGCCTTTGGTGAATGATATATTTGTTTCCTGAACTCTGCTACTCGCCCCGACAATATTACTGGAGCAATGAAATAAATTTGTGAATTTGTTCGAGCTTCACTAGCGTAATGTTTCGACTTCGAATTGTATCTACCGGCAAAGGTGTCGGGTGTGATATTTTAGGTGTTTTTACTTCATAATTATCCTTGTTTAAAGGTTTCGGCCACATTTATCCCTGTTCCCCTCTAAAGTCAAATTTTCATTCGGTTACAACTCAATTATAGTCCAGTACAACTTATTAGGAGGAAGTCTGGAGGCACTACAAACATACTTTGAAAAGATCTTGAAATAGTCAACAGCCTATCAACATCGCAAAGCTGGGATATGGCCTCTGTGAAGTAGTGTTTTGAGCCCAACTACATTCATGCTTCAAAGGTACTGTAATAGGCCTATTACAGCACGTTTGAATCGTCAAATATTGCAAGTTCGTCTCACAGATTTGCTTCATGGAAAAACTGTTTTATAACAGCTTTGTTAGAGTACTGGTGTGGGTACTCCTTTCGCGATAGCAGGTCACGGATTCTATTGCCGGTAGCACAAATTTAAGAAATTGTATCTTTTACTTGTCTAGATCTGGACTAGTGAGAGAATTCAGCAGTGGCTAGTTGGCATTGTATCAGCAAGGACAAGCCACAAAGCGAAAATATGCTTTTCTGTGGAGAAACCATTAAGAGATTGGGTTTTGCGCGCTTCAGGAATGAGAAATAATCAGCAAACCAGTAATATGCTCATAATTTTAACTGTTTTTAAATTAAATAGGATTTCACAAAAGTCCATAACCAAACTAAAATAGTAAGCTTCGCTTCTAAGAACCGTTTAGTCAAATGACGAACAGTATTCTTTATTTAGTACTATCAGGCGCTTTCATCTTCACGCCGTATCATCACTCACCGCCAGGCGAAATCATACTCGAGCCCTGTCAGTTTATCGTTTACTCACCAATAATTTTGGTCCATCGACATCCTTTTCTTTAACAAAGTCCACGAACTCAGTCAGTTCCCAACACTCCAACACTCTAATCACATCGCAAACTTTCAAATCGTCCAACTTGAGTGTCATTGTAACTTAATTTAGTCCCTACACGTGTTGAATATTAGATGTTACGATATTTTTAACCAAACACTTGTTGATCTCATGTCTTCTCACTAGTCACTGCTCGCGTAGCGTCCTTGGAGGCGTCCTAAAAGGTGTTATTAGACAAATCAAACAAACAGACTGTGTAAACTGCGAATTCACAGGGTCTGCGAAGATTTAACTATTGAACCTAACTGAGGCCTCGTGTCTGTTAATTTGTCTCTATCAGTTTGCGATAACCTCAGAAACTAATGAAGAGATTTTCATAAAGTATTTGTGTATGATTTGTCAAGGTATAGAATCTATCACTTAGATATATAAAAAAACATCGTAAGCTAGCACAATTCCTTTTCGATAGATCTACATATTGACATAAATTTATCTTTCAATGTATCCATTTTATCTTCAATATAAATATTGGAGAAGTGCTTCTAATGGACACGGTATTAATCCACAAGGACTACCACACTCTAAGGGTTAGTTTAAGCACTTCATGCAAATTATTATAATCTTTTACACTGTATAATTTAATTGGGCTTCTTATGAGATGTTGGCGCTGCTTTTAATGAACATGAAAAATAATTGATCCTTTGCAGAATCCTTCCAACAGAAAGTATTTTTTTTCAATACATGCTTTTGTCAGTTTCCGTCAATCTCCGAAACGTTTGAGTCGATTTTAACGAGACCTTCATTGGCGGATAATGATACTCTTAATGCAACTTATAGTGCTTAGAATTCATGCATTTTGTCCTTATAATTAGACTAAAAATAAACATCAAGTACTCACATTTGTCGATTTCGACTCTAAAAAACGTCCTATTAACTTTAATCGCGAAATGGTTTATAACGGCTGTGAATGCTTTTATATATGCAGTTCAATTGTTTTTATGCAGTTTATAAAATATTTTAATTGTATTTCTAACGCATTTACATGACAATAAACGGTTCAAACTGGAAACACAGTGGCCTCTGAGTAACGCGAGTGTCCACGAGGCGCTTCCAAGCAATGTGTTGTATGACTTAATTAACCTTAATTGATTAAGCCCCAGTATTGGTGATGACTCTAATGGTACACTTCGTCTTGTGCTATTATATGCTTGTGTCAATTCTTTCAAATATCAATCAAAACAATTTCCTTTTGTAGGTAATAATGTGATCTGATTCTGTCGTGCAATTCAATTCAACTCCAAACATATTTGTTTGATAATATATTCGTTTTTGATTTAAGAGTTGTAGACTTTGTTATAATGTACTTATTTATTTGATGATTCCGGTCTTGTTAAATATATTTTACAGGAAACCTGTCCAATGAGTCTCATATAATATATGAATTCTAATATCTAACTTTATACGTTTCTATGACAAACTCTCAGATGATGTTAAAGCGATGTCGCTCAACAAATTTAAATCCTTTATGAAAAGAAAGCTAAGTGAAAATTTGAATGACTACATACCAAATATGACGACACAAAAGTTTGAGAATAATTGAATTGTTTATACTTGAATAAAATATATTAAAATTATATTGATGTCATGGTTAAAAAAGGATCCGGCTGAGTTTGCTTTAGGTTCTTCTCAGAATCAGTCGCAAAATTAGTTTTTAAGTCGCTTTAATATCATCGTACATTGGAAATATTATATCTATATTTGAGCATTCAAACGTACACCGGAAACCTATTTGAATAAAAAAATATTAATTTAATTTATATGATATACTCGTATATATAAATCCGTAGAGTTGCGCTGTTTTTTAATTGATAAGTAGCCCTTTAACGTCCCACTGCTGGGCACAGGCCTCCTCACTCCGAGGAGCGAGGGTTTTTAGAGCATAGACCCACCACGCTGCTCCAATGCGGATTGGCAGGTATAGTACACAAGTGCACTCTCTATTCCTTCACTCTCATAGTCCAATGTGACGGGAATCCGACACAACCGGAGAGAGATCAGGCGCAGGACCGACGGCTTAACGTGCTCTCCGAGGCACGGGGGTGGCTCACACCGCCAACTTCCCAACTTCGGGCAAATATTGAGAAAATCTTAATAGAAAACTCAATATTGGTTTTTGAATTGGCCCCTCATGTCTGTAGTCGAACTTGCTAACCACTAGACCAATGAGGCAGTTTTAATTGATAAAATGAGGCAAATTTCATTTTCAAAGTCGGCGCATAAAGAATATATACTTACTACGTCGTAGTATTTTTTCATTGCCTGTTCGAAAGCCTAAATAAAGGCAGAGAATGATAGTTAATACGTTTCACACATTAAATTTAAAACATGTCTGCTCTTCCCACTCTCTAAATAGTATAAGAGCGTCGCCTTTAACAATTAACATACTGAAATACTTAATTTGCAATAAAAAGAAAGGAAAACGACACCCGAAATTCGCAAAGGTAAAGTCAATTCTCATCCGCCACTCCCATTACCATAATGAACCATCGGCTGCCGCCCAATTAATATTCAATATCGAATTATCTTACTTTGACGGCAATTGTTTTAACAGAAAGTTTAAGTCTTGAATAAAATCTCCATAGTCCGTTCATCAATCAATCGTTTTATTAAACTTCGTAGGCGATTCTATTATTGGGCACGAATCGTTATATTTAGAGTCATTTCATTACACGGGACTGAATCAATTAATCAATGAAACCACGAAAATTTCAGTTTAAAACATTTAATATATTGTTATTGGGAGTTAAAAGATTATTTTGATTCTACTCTCCAGGACGCTATTAAGAAGTTTGAGTAGTTTATTCCTTTCGTCTTGTGCCATAAAGTATCTGTAGCTATATTAAATGTTATTTATTCAACGGCATTATACATTAATCGTACCCACGTTCACAATTTTTTCAATAATTTAAACTGATTTACAAAAGATCTAGACAAAACATATATCTAAAAGTTCTTCATGAATCATTTGTCGAAGAAAATCGCATTAAAATCCATCTAGTAGTTGAATTTATCGCGTACAGACAGAAACGGCGGAAGAATTATTTTATAATATATATGTAAGGATTATTAAATTGTATATTTAGCAACAACAATGTTAACTCACACAAGTGTTGTTGAACACTCTTGAGTCAATATTGCTGATGATGTCATTCAATAACACGTCGGAGACGGTTATTTACAGACATGACACATCTCATGTGGATTAATGTATACGACAAATGCTAAATTTGATTACCAATCAACTAAATATTGAGAGAAAAGCAAAAAAACGAAGCATATGTAAAATACCAAATTTATTATCATATTTCACAATATTTATGTTATCCAAATAATCAATAAGGACAGATAAATTACGTACGATAAGGTTAGCATAGAAGTGACTTCGTAAACACCTTGCGATTAATAATACACAAATAATGTACTGCCTCGTAATAGTACGTAAGATTCAAAACTTCGTGGAACACTTAAACTTGAAACGAGTTGAACTCCGTCGGACTTCCGAAGCAATTTAACTTACACGGCAAAGTACGTCGTACATTTTGTGAGCAACTTCGGCACCTCCGAAGCCGATATAACAGGAATTGTGGCTCGGGTGGACTTTCCCAGGCGTTACGGACAATTGGTGCCTCGCTCTCCCCACGTACAACGTCTCCCCGGACGACGTCCTGCCCCCGGGAATGGCTCCAGGCGGCACGCTGCCGTTGGAGGCGGGGACCCATCTCAAACTCTCGGGCTTCGAGCACAAGACGTCTATCTTTTGCACGGGTATCTCTTTGCCGTTGTACATAATAGAGGCGGCGTTGTGTCTCACGGATAATTTCCCGGGAATCAGATCACCATTATGCCAAGCCCTTATCACCCACAGTGGGCTGCCATCCCAACCTTCGTGGCCCCCTATAACAGCCTTTCCCGTCAGGCTGTTAGCTGTAGTCGATGTAGTTGGAATCCAGTCGTAGTCACCGTCGGTCTCTGATATTTGCACTTGTTCTGTCGTCGTGGGGTTGGAAGACTCGCCTTGATAGATTATGTTGGTTATATAGGTGGGGTTGCTGGGATCTGGGGGCGGGGGTCCGTAAGGGAAGGGTACCATGACTGCACCGGGGATGTAATACGGATACGGCATCGGCTGAGTCGGTTGAGTTATCTGACCGAAGTCTGGCGGTGGTGGGGTCGGATGAGGTCCCGGATGACGTGGCGGCGGTGGTGGATGCCATCCTGGATGTCCATAATATGGTGGTGGTGGAGGACCGTGGGGAGGTCCGTGCGGAGGTCCTGGCGGTGGATAACTCATTCTTGATTATTAATCGATGATTTTATCTCGTGGAAATCACTGAATTTCACTCACACGGTATCTAATTTGAAAGTATTTGTTTAGTCTCAGTATTGAATGTGCACTGTGGAAGATTTAGGGTAACAGTTTATATTGTTCACATTTGTAATCTTATCGAGGAAGATAAACGGACAACTTGGATAAGCCACGTGAGTCATTGTTATTGTCCATTACTCATTTTTTTCAGTATTCGTTCGAGAATATTTCGATACTTTCTTTAAATATTTCTTTTAATATGATTACGTAATCATGTATCGACATACGATCATTTCCTCGAATTAAAACAATATCTCTGGCCTTTGAAATCGTGCGATTTGGTGGAGCACCAGCGAAATTTATATAGCATTATTAGCACTCGTGAAATTAAATATCGTATTATTTGTAGGCGTTTCAGTTTCTGTCTTGTACAGGCTGAGCCTATCATATAGGTGTATAACTTTTAAAATATTAATTATATTTAACAATATGGGCCTCAAAATTAATAAATCCAAAACTATAATCACGATCTTGGATAGATCCGATTCCTCACATAGCAGCATATTCAGCAATATCGAACAGGGGTAGGTCGGACCTTGAAATCAGACGACTCATAGGTATGGTGCAGTCCGCAATAAGCCAGCTAGAGAAGATTTGGAAGAAACGGAACATATTAAAACGGACAAAAATATACATTATCAGGACTCTGGTCTTCTCGATTTTTCTATACGGATCAGAAGCTTGGACACTCAAAGCGACTGATAGACGACGAGTAGACGCTCTTGAAATGTGGTGCTGGCGGCGAATGTTGCGGATCCCCTGGACTGCATACAGGACGAATGTTTCCATCTTGGAAGAGCTACTACAACCCTTTGGACATATCGCGCGAACTCCGAGAGATAACTTAGAGAAACTCATATTGACCAGAAAAGTGGAAGGCAAAAGACCCAGATGCCGAAGTCCGAAGCGATGGTCCAATCAGGTAGCGGAACAGCTGGATACCAAAACCAGTCAGGCCATTCACATCGCTACCGATTGGAAAAGATGGTACAACTTGTTTCGTCGGGAACATCACAATGCTCAGCAGTGAGCGATGACCAGAGGAGGAGGAGAAATTACAATCCCTATTACATTCCCTCGAAGTTTCATTTCTTACTGCAAAGACCCATTTAACTCTGTACACCATACATCATAATTAAATATAAAAAATCATGTGTATGGTGTATACTTCTATGTTAAATTACAAGTAGATTTATTGTCATTATACATTAGGTACCCATTTTCATAAACTAATTAGTAAAAACCGATTTTTTGATTAATTAATTAATTTTTTAACACTTAAAAATGTCAGTAGCTTCAAATAGGTCGCTTTTGTGTCATTTGTTTAACAAACAGCAATGAATCATTAGCTGATTCCATTGAATTACGTTATCGTGTCTGCAATGACTTCGCCTTACTGTATTTCATTACATACTAGTTAATACGCGCCACTTGGCCTGCGTTACATGACAGAGTGAACCATTTTTTATCATAAAGTAATTTGTGACGAGACAACCTTCAAACATATCGTATCGATAGCTATCATGTACTTCTTTTTAGAGCTCATTAAGAGCAACTATATCGGAAGTTCTCAGAAGGAATGCATTTTCCCTCATCTTGAAATGTTTTTTCTTTGACACAGTGCTACTTTTGGTAGTGACGTGATGTTACATTAGCCTATAGTTCCTCAATAAATGGATTGTCCAACACTACAGGATGTCCCAAAAAAAATTCTATCGCATCGCATAATGCGATGTAGTTATGATCTATGTACATTTAAAGCACTTGCGAGTTTCCGAATTGAAAGGTTCGGGTCCTCATGAAAAGACTGATTAACACTCTTTACGTTTTCTACCGTTCTTGATGGCCTAAGTCGCCAGGATGTTCTTCAAACTTTTTAACCCAATGTAAAATGAGCGGAATGCTTAACGCATCATTTAAGTGGCGCAAACCTGGAATACAGCTGTGGAGCTACATTTGCTGAATCACCGTTTTTGTAAAAATCTCGCACGCGCAAAGCTTTCGAGAAACACGCCAAAGCAACTGCATTCCCAAGAGCCAGGCTACCGTTTGACATAACCCCCGCGCCCCTCAGATACGTTCACGCAGCTAAGTTAAGCTAAATAAATATGAAATTTCTTTTGAGACACCTAATATAGGAATTTTTCAATTCGAACAACTAGTTACTGATATTTGAATATACAAACGAACATACAAAAACTTGATTTGATGTCTGAAAGCTATTCTGAACTATAAGGTTATGATAGAAGGGGTTGTTTAAAAGTTTAAAAGGGGGAAATTGGGTTTGTATTTACGCAAGACTAAGAAAAGATTTTAAATTGAACGTTGCGCGAAACTCTTTGTTGCAACAAGCAACGACCCACATTCTAGTAGAATGCCCGGCTTGGGGACCATAGCGCCATCTCATGGTATCCTTGGTTGGAAGTGATCTCTCTTTGTCGAGCGTAGTTGGTGCTATGCTCGGTGGGGAGTCACGTTGGAGAGCTGTGTCCTTCTTTTGTGAGTCTGCAGTGTCATCTTGCAGAAGGAGGCAAAAGGGAGATTGCGGTCTATCCTCCTCCCGGCCGCCGGAGGAGAAGGGGTGCAAGAAAGCGTAGTTATGCTCGTTTGCTTCCCATTCCTTTAACCACTGAGTCGGATTCATCCGCAGTGCCTGAGCTAAATGCGTCAGCAAATATCTGGCCCCCAGCATACGGATGAAGAGGTTTCCGCTGAGTTTTATTGGATATTCTGGTGCAGCCAGCGAGTCCCACACTGTCGGATGGAGGTTAACTTCATCTGACGTGCGCAAAAGCAATTCCCAGCGGAAAAAGCAAACCAACGACTACTCGGGAAAAATATAGCTTTTAATAAGTATTTTTGGAACAAAAATAAAAAGGCCTTATAAATTACATTTTTTATATTCCAACGCGTTATTACAATAACTATAATTAAGTTACAATAAATTATTGTCATATTTCAAACCTTAATTTAAATGAACTATTATTAAAAACATATTCTTCTACTACATTAATTTAAATATGTTGAATTGAAAACAATAAATAAATTTATATTAAATGTCCTCTTAAAAAAGACAAAGACAGACAACAGCAGAAATCATAAGTAACAATCTCCAGTTTTAAAAAAAATTGCATTATTTCGTTTTATTATAAGTTGTAATGAAACTTATTTTATGCCCTATAAATAAAAACATAAAAATTGGTTAAGTAGCTAAGGAGACCATTGGCGACAAGCAAACTGACAAGAGATTTTTATATACGTGTCATAACTGTCCAGCTGGAAAACAAAACCTGTTAAAACATTATCCCGTTTTTAATGAAATAAATAGTTAATCGCTGCCCGCAGGATAACGCGGGTGGCAATGCCATGCTTTCGTCCCGCGGTGCGCATACAATTTTTCAACAGACCGGGATCCAAAGTTCCATAAAAATGTTAATAATAAAGTTTAAAATAATATGAAATGAAGTTAGATATAGAATCAATAGCTCGCTACTAAGCAACGAGCTGTTTACTCATTTATTTACGATAGCTTTCCAACGCAAACTATATTAGAGCCTGAAAATAAGTTTAGATTTGCAAACAACAAATCTGCGAAGCTCGATGAAAATTTAAAAAAAAAATAAGTTCTGAATAATCGTAAAAGTCAATCGAGTGAAATATTTTTATTACGCATTTATTTATAATTACGCATTTATTTAATCGGGACGCAATGTGACTCTTTCGTCACTTGAAATAGCGCCGAAAGTACTAACATTCGATACAGGTATGGGGAAAATTTAAAAAATCTACTTTTTATAGTAATGTGTTTGCTGGGCACGTCTTTGCCTGTAGATTAGTAACTAGCCACGGTCGAAGTCACACAGCAGCCAAGATTAAACAAATTAGAAAATGCAATTTTCTAAATTTGCCCTACCGGAGATCAAACCCGGGACCTCGACTAGCGAAAGAAGCGCTAACACCGTTGCGACAGCCATGAATTGAATCACGTATCATTTGGCAATAAGCCATATTACAAACAAAAATTAAATAATAAATATGTACTAGAATCCTACTTACATTTTAAGACTTAGGTTTTACTGATATGATGTCAAATAGAGGTCACTTTTTCCTATTCACACCTTTAGAGATAATAACGGTTTGAATCGACTTTATGTACTTTATTATTCAGCCATGAATCTTAGTAACCGTATCGTAATCGAAAATATTTATAAACAGACATATTGTTTGTAAAACGTGGTTCGTAGTAAAGACACGTGTGGCAGAAAACGGTTTCTAACCATACGAATTCTGTTTGTATTACCGTTCATAAGTCGTTTATGTTACCATTGCAATGGAACTGGCCCGACAAATCTAAATTTTTGTATTGAATATTAATATATAATATATATGAAATTATAAAAATCCGAATTATTTCAACTTTTAACACTGTTAATGTAAACTAAACGCAACGCTCTGAAGTTCTCCAACCATCGTTTTTTTGTAATAATAAATTATCAATTAAAGTAAATAGCGAAGTACACTACGTTGGTGAACTATACAACGATCAGAGAGCACTGGAGCCGATCAAGTCAACACCACGGCCCTGAAGACGCATCTGCTGCCGTCCATGAGCGCCGGCCACACGAAGGACTTGATGAGGTCGGAGCGGCGCTCGCGAGCCTCGCCCAGGGAGTAGCGCACGTGCTTGTCGGGGTTCATTACAACTGGGGAGCAGACGAGCAATTTGTCATTTTCTCATACAACAGATATCACCACGAGGCTCTGCCCAAGACTACTTCTGCTTCAACTTTATCGTGTTCCCTGGTTTCCCGGACTCCACCGAAAGTGCATTGAAAAAAATGAAAAGGCTTCTAGTATTAACTAGTAAAACATGTCTATATTCGCCTCCCGGTTGAAATATGTTAAGTAAACGGCACCAGTCCATATCCGTATACTAGACTTCAATCAAATCCGTTTCTTTGGTTATAGAAAGATACACACATTAAGAACGAGATGCTCTACGGTTGTATAATATTGTTACGGCTACGACGGAAATGTTCTCTATTGTTAAATTGTTCACCTGGAGTGAAGTCAGTATCGATGCGCAGTGGCGGGCAGTGCAAGCTGAGCGCCCAGGCCGCACGACAAGCCGAAGCCACCAGGGAATGAAGCGCAGCGCAAGACGCCAGGCACGGATACTCCCTCAGTGTGCTCACTACCTGCAACCAGCAGAGGCATCGTGACCAATCGGAAAATTTAAATCGGGGATTTATTTAATGGAGCAAATTCAAATTTAAAAACCTCCTGCGATGAACACGAAGTGGTTGAAAATTCTTTACTCGTGTCATCATCAAATGTAATCATATTGTCACATCTTTAGCATACACCTAAAAACGTGTTGCAATGCAGCAACAAACGTAAGCTCATTGCTATTTGATTACAGACACATATATTTCTGCCATAAACCGCATCCTGTAAGCTGTTGAGGAGATTCGTTGATCTTCATATTTAATTACGACTAGCACTTGACCATACCGAAGCTACGGTAGGCAACTTCAATATCTGCATAGCCTATAAAAGATTCTATCGAGTATCATTTATTTGCTCCTAAGAATTGAAGAGTTCCGTCACTTTGTGATTCCATCATCAGAACCTTACCAAACTATCACAAAACGACCCTTGAAGTATATCCTTTCCAATAAAAAAAGAATCATCGAAATTGGTTGGCGTGATCTGGAGTTATTCGTCCATTTGTTGTGCACATGCTTAATGCAAATTTAAGACTTATCCGGTTTTCTCATGGATGCCATCATCAGAACTGGATTTTTAAAATGGGCCCCTATGACGAGCACCACCTTTCATTTAAAAAAATCATTAAAATCGGTCCCCCCAGTCGGGAGATATGAGGTAACAAACATAAAAAAAAATACAGACGAATTAATAACCTCCTCCTTTTTTTGAAGTCGGTTAAAAATGTTATGTGTTGGAGACTTACTTGGTTAACGACAGTTCTTTCGGCGTCTCCCAGAGGGAAGCTGTGCGCGGTGCTCCGCAGCAGGCGCAGGGCTGCGGCCACGAAAGCGGAGGCTCCAGGGGACTCGTCCCCCTCACAACCCAGCAGAGACTTTGCCTCACTCAGCCGCTTGTCTCTCAGACTTATTGCTGCTCGGAACGACAACTAGAAAAAAAATACTCAAGAATACTCGATGTCATATATCGCCAGTGAATACAAATCTTTATAAGCCTGTCAAGTCTATAACTTTCATATATTACAGCCTATAATATCAACATGGATGCTAACTCACAACGACAACGGAAAAGACGATTTTATATTTGAGGTTGGGGGTTGGTTTTAGTTGGTCCAAGGCTGCCAGCGCTGGCAGCACCTCGTCTGCCGCCCTCGACCACACCGCCGCGTACTGCGACACCAACTTGCTCCTGAAACATTATATCAACAAGTAATGTTAGACATCCTCACTAGAACAAGCCCTACTGGGTTAATCTGGGTGCTCTTCGTATGTAAACTTAGAGCACGGCACCCAGTCTTCAAAACCTAAATAAAAGTTCTACATTGTCCATGTCTGAAATGATAGACAACTTCTACTGGCGCCAGCTATTGGAGTGCCTTGTGGGCGATAATCTCTTATTGCACAGAGTAAAAACCGCTTCCTTCAATGATAAGTCAGATTGGATGATATCCAATATATTTGTCTCCTGGAAAACTGTCTTGAAGGTTTCTACCATATCTGACCATATAACCAACATTTGGACTACCTTTCGTTTCAAAGGTGCTTTGCTCAGTGGGCTGTCTCCTTCGAGATCCTCATCTTGCAAAACGAGGAATTAAAGAAGGAGATTTCGGCCCAATTGAGAGACGTGAATCTGATGCCGACCTCGAACCCTAATTAACCAACCAAGGCGTATAATTTTTTTGGAGGACTATAGTTTCTATACATTTTATTAAAAACAATATTGTATTTACTAACCTATCTGGATGTTGAAGAGAGTCATCGCTGTCCGAATGATAACCATCGCTGGCAGAGTCGGTGGGAGAACGTGGAGTGGTTTCCGCTGCGATCTGCCCTTCATTCATCTGAGACAACACCGCTGCACAGCCTCGGGAGTAGCTCATGAGGACACCAGCCACAGGCCTGGAATTGCCACATTATAATCGATAAATAACATATAAACTTTTGTCAGTCCTGGCAGCTTTTAATCAAATGCTGGATTTGTTTACATATTTCTACCAGATTCCGAGTGCGCACATTTTTGATTGTTTTTATAACTTGTATGCATTTCAAATCCTGTCATGTCTAAATCTGCTACAACGACAAAAACACCGATTAAATTATAGGTTAATGATACCACGACCAAGTTCATAGCATAATTTGTCATGTCGGAGGCCAGCCGTAGTCAGTCAGTAACTGCAGTTTGAATTTGCGTTGTCTTGATCGTGGAAGTAGCATGACCGCACTATACCAGTGTCAATGAACGACATTATTTATTATCGTATAATTTTATCGAGTAAGTAATTGCTCAAATTTAATCTACTTTAGTTTTTTCAATATGCCACTACATAAAACGCAAGCTACATGTGAAATTAACATTTATATTTTAATAAAGACCGCAGAGACTCCCTCCTAAATACAACAATATCAAGTTAAACAATGACAATTAGAATCTTCGAGAACAATGACAAGTGGCAATTTGTCCAATGAAGCCACCGAACAAAGGACAATGATATCATCTTTCTCATGAGAGATTCTCCTCCAAACGAAAGTTGTTATATCACCTTTTATAACGTAATTGAGTACCTAATTATGTCACATGGGAGTTAATTGATGAGGGCCGTTTACTTATATATATCTGAGGCAGTTTCACCGCATAATTCAATTAACATTCAAAATTCTATGTTCGAGTGGGCTGTAGAATACGTACTCTCATACTTATTATCCATTTCCATACTTACATATGCTTGTTTAGCGATGCAATTTATTTATTCTTATTGCACACATGCATACAAAATTTAGAGAAAGAGAATTATAATATTATAAATATATGTGTACAAAGGCGGTCTTATCGCTCAGAGCGATCTCCTCCAGACAACCTTGGAGATAGTAGCCCATGACAATATTGGGTAAGTGCAAAAGTACTATAGTAGGTACATACAAAATTAAGATAGACAATACACACATACATTTATGTAAGTAGATAGATATATATGTATAAACACAATAAATTACATGAACTACATATATACCCATATGTAATTTAGTAAACATACATAGTAAGTAGCAGCCCATTAACGTCCCACTGCTGGGTACAGGCCTCCTCACTCCGAGGAGCGAAGGATAGAGCATAGACCCACCACGCTGCTCCACTGCGGATTGGCAGGCATAGTACACAAGTGCACTCTCTATTCCTTCACTCTCATAGTCCGATGTGACGAGAATCCGACACGACCGGAGAGAGATCAGGCGCAGGACCGACGGCTTAACGTGCTTTCCGAGGCACGGGGGTGGATCACACCGCCAACTTCCCAACTTCCGGCAAATATTGAGTAAATCTTAATAGAAAACTCAATATCGATTTCGAATTGGCCCGACCCGGGACTCGAACCCAGGAGCTCATGTCTGTAGTCGAACATGCTAACCACTAGACCAATGAGGCAGTCTAGTAAACATACATACACATAAATATACAAACATAATTATTGTGCATTACTTAGATAACATTCTTTCAAACGTCTTTTGAAGATAGTCAAGGACTACTTTATAGAGTGCTTTATAAATTATAAATGAAAATAATTCGTATCAAATTGTAGTTTTTATTTAAGTAAATTTATTTGGAGAGTTACTTTTAATTGAATTCCGAAATGCCGTTACATTCCCCTTTTTTTCTATGTGTGAATTTTCCTCGTATAAGTCAGAAATATTCATCGTAATGAAAACACAAAACCGAATGGATCTCACAGCTACACAATGAAATTAGTTTCGAGACATTATTTTATTCAAACAGCAACTTTATGGAGATTTCACCGACGTTATTTGACGCAACAATGGCTATAAACTCACGCATGTTAACGCTTTGCCAGAAAATGAATTGAAACGAAAGCTTTTACCATTTTGTAGAAGGGAAAATGCATACAATTTTAGATAACACTAGCGACCCGCCCCGACTTTGCACACACAGAGGAGGTTACAATAGCTAATAAAGTTACAACATATTCAAACTGATAAAGATTGTGTGTGTCCGTTCTGGATAACTTTCTAACACCGTATTGCATGTGATCATTTCTTGGAAGATACAATGCATATACTGAGTTATCTATAAAACACAGATATTTGGTATTGTTAACTTTTTTGTAGATCTAATAAAGAGGAACTATCCTACCATACACTATTTAGTCCTATCTCTAACGAACTTCAATCAAAACGGTTTGATTTTCTTCAGACATTTCCAACAATATTCATGACATATTACAGCTAGTTTTCAAGAAAAACTTGTCAAATTATATTCATAAACCTATCTCAAGTATCGCTCTATCCGTTGGTGAAAACCGCATGAAAATCCGTTCATTAGATTTGAAATTATCAAGAACAGACAAATGCGGGGAAAGTCTTGTTTTTTTTTTAATGACGACCCAAATTTAATTGTATTTGAATATTTTATGCGTGAATGTCGATTGTAAAAATTACCCTTAAAAGCTACTAGGTATCCTGTCGAACAATTCACAGAAGAATCAGTTTGTGAAGACCTCCTTTAAAGAATTTTGAATTCGAATTACTATTACTATTACTATTAGAGATATAACAAATTAAACTATTAAATTATACTACTCCGAAACTATAGGTCTGATTAACTGGAAATTCAGCATAGTTACTCTTGTCGCTTGTAAATGATTACTAAGAACAGGTTACTCTTTCTGCCCAAATGATTGGGATACGAGTATATAAGCACAAAACGATCACTGCTTGCAAACTCTCCAAAACTATTCATGCAATTCGATACGCCAGGAACATCATATGTATGTGTGTCTCTGTGTATATAGAACATATTCGTTACCTTTAGTTAAAAAAAAAACCATCTAAATATTTGTTATGAGCACGAAAGTCGCACAGTAAATCAATGATGTAATAACCACACCTTTCATTCGCCGAGTGCTAACTACGAACATGGAAGGCATAATTTGGATTTGATTCATTAAACGTTTCCGTTTTGGTGAAATTACAGGTTGTTATAACGTCTTAAATTGTGACTTTACAGATAAGCTACTCGTTTAGTGAATGCCATCTTTTTGCTGCTTAGGTAACGAGGATGGAAGGGAGAAGTTAGGAGATCTACACATATGAGCAAGGCAATTACATATTTCACTGATAAAGCAGGAAAGAAGAGGCTCTATATACTCACAAACCTCTGTTTTGATGTGCAGGCTTGATATTCGAATATAAATCAAGGATGTTAACTAAAAACGAGGCCTGATAGATGTGGTGTTGGAAAATAATGTTGTAAAAACCGCCAACCGAACAACCGATATCCAATATGGTCAAATTGATCGAAAACAATCAGAAACTTCGTCAGGTCAACGCCCAAGAAAATAAAGCATAACAACACTCACAATGAAAACAGCAGTGAAGTGAATGAAGAAAATATGGAGGTAATTGAACATCACTGTGATCACTCGTGAGTACACTTATCTTTCCTGCATTTCTAACGACAACTACATCAGAGGAAGCTTAAAAGTGGCAATTAGTACAATTAAACTGTACGAATCGCAATTCAGATGAATTGGCTACGAAAACCGAAAGACCACATTGTCAAAAATATGGTCTCTGCGAATAGAAAATAAAGAAAACCATAACGACATGTATTATTTAATCTGAGATTAAGAAGACTGCCGGAAAGAAATTTAAAGGAAATAACTCGTAAAGGTGATTCATTCTAGAAGTTCTTATCAGAATAGTGCTTGTGAACATTTTCAGACGTTGGAACCACACGCCCACTAAGCCACCTGTACATTTTTGTTTCCATTTCGTTTTCATAGGAAATGAATATGTCATCTTAGCACATGTTTCAAGTTAAAAGTTTGAATAAAAATTATATAATACTTAATCGATAACACATGTACATTTCAAGCTTTCGCTGGACGGTTATGTAACGGTGAAATCAATGATCGAAGCAATTTATCAAATTCTCGTGTCGTCGTTTGTCAATATTGATGTTGGTTTTAAATCCCAAGCACAGTTCGACAGACCGACTGTAAATAATGGCAGGTCACGGCATTTTAAATTTACTCGAAGAAGATTTAAGATTACTCGAAGTCATTGACTGCGTGTCGATGACTGCGAAGTTATTCAAACGCTAATAAATAAATATTCCTGTATGATGCTCTATAGACCTTCGCTTCGCTGTGGCCCAGTCTCATATTACTTGGTGAAAATTTTGTGGTGATTTCGACAATATATCGTTCCATTCGTTTCCTCATTTCCCTAAATCAAATCGCAAATTTATATTCGTAATGGGTCCTCATCTCGCCTCCTCATGTGTTCAATTCAAGTAACTATAAAATCAAAAGACTGTTCAGTACGTTGTCACGTCAATCTACGTCTGCTTCGGAAGATTGATTCTACCGAGTAGACATCGGCAAAAACACACAGTCGATGCAAGTGTTATTTAACGATTATGTTATGTAACATTAAATTATGTTATGGAGATTACAGGCAAGGTTATTTTTCTACTTGCCCGGTTGGATACTCATTAATATCTCGTCTGTTTTGTGGCGTTTACGCAACGCTATGTGCCGTCAAAAGTTTCTTTAAAACATCTCGATTGAAGATTAATAATATTATTTAAACAGTGACTCACTAAGAGAAAGATTTACAGTAAAAATAACTGTGTACATATATTAAAAAACTTATAACTAACTTACTTGCTGAGATTCATTACCACTTGACATACGAGTACTTCACAATCAAATAGATCTGGTTAAGCCTACTCCAGTAATGAATATATTACGAGTATTGAGGCGTAAAGGCATGTTTCTTTTTTTGGATTTTAAACTTATGTCATTATCAGTTATATCATTAACAGAATGACTAGAGTTACTGATTCCAAAGACCTATTGAGCCCTACTGAATGTATATTTAAGAGATTGTAACAGCGTACGGAACCAGCTTACAAAGTTAACTTTTAACCTAACCTCATCAATTATAACAGGGTCATTGTTCCGGAAGTGTTCCCGTTATTCCATTGTAGAGACATCGCTTTACAATTTTCTTTTAAAGGGATAAAGTAACGGCGTTTTTTCTAACGTTTTAAATGCTTAACAATAATGTTTTTGTGTAACCCACCGTGAACGTTTAATATCTTAGTTATTTTGTACTAGCAGAGAAGTTTGACTCATTAGATTGAACTTAATTTTAAAGATCAGTTCCTCAAGAAATTATACAGTTAAAATCATGCCACCTATACTCTAATTTATATATTAGGAAATTGAGTAGTAGCTCCTAGAAGTCATCACACTCACACTGTTGTAGCAGCGTGACCAACGAAACTAAATTATTATATGGGCGTAAATAGATAATGAAACTTTAGTACTCAAATAGTACTAGCACTAACCTGGTGTCACTCAGGTCCAACGTGGGATCGCTCCTCTTGATCTGGCCAACGCAAGCCAGCACTGCTTTATCGCTTTCCACTCTAGTGGCCAACGAGGAAACCAGTGTCGGAAGCTGTCTCAGTGCGGGTTTATCGACAATCGTCAGGAGAGACTTGTTATCGATAAGACGGCGCTCGACATCCGCATGGGACAGAGCCAGTAACCGCTGGTGAGATGACGATGCTGGGTCTTGGTTGACTGTCACTGGTGACTGCAGATAGAGAAGAAAACACCGTCAACAAGATAAGCTAGTTAGATATTTTAGTTCCTAATAGAAGGAGGATGGAAGTAAGACTTATTTCTTTCAAGAACGTCGTAAATGTTTTTGTTTTATTACTGACAGGTTAACGCTTGACTGTTTTCTTATCTGATAATTAATGGTGACACAGTCTAAGATGGAAGCGTTTTAACCAGGTAAGAAGTAATTTACCTATTATAACTTCGACACAGCATCGGACCGAAACCCATATATTGGCAACAAGCTTTTGCTGGTAGTAGGTAAGTATAGCTTGTTGTGTAGATTATGGTACCGGGCTATCCTGATGGTTAAGACAATTCCCATTTTTCTAGCGGAACGACTTTGCAGCTGAAATGGTGTTAGTCTCATGCTTCCCGCCGTATAGAAGCGGTCTACTTACAAAATTAACGCTTCTACAATAAAGACGAATCAACAAATAACGCTATAATATATAAGGTTAAAGAAAAAATGCCATCATCATGCGGTACAATAACTAATACATTTGGCGCTGGTTTGTATTTATAGGAATAAGTTGTCCAAAATCAGGATACGATCAAGTGTTTTTTTTTACAAAATATCAGTCGGTTCTTGCGCTCGGAAAACGAAAAATCTTGCAAGTATTAAAACCTTCAGATACCTGAATTGCTCCTGAGATATGCAGGTTTCCTCATGAACTTTTCCTTCACCAGTGGAAAATATAGTTAACAAAATATACGTACCAGTTCCTCCAGCTTGTGGAGTGCCTGTTTATAAACTTCCACGTGCCTCTGAAGTTCATTTTTCATGGCTACGTGGAGGGAAATAAGAGCCCCTGACGCATCTGCTGTCAGTCCATGAGTTCCTAGACCTGCAATAAAATTTTATTAATAAAAACTTGACAAACTTTAGATAGGTGTGTATAATTTCTCAAAATTATCTTTGTAAACTGCGTTTCAACCCTCTTTTGAGATTTTTTAATAAATGTGTCCCCCCCCCCCCCCTTGAAATATAGAAAAATTTATTCAAATTCTACATCATGAAACATTGTTTTCGTCGTCCATCATCGAACACCACTACCGCAATCCAGGCGGGTGGAACCGGCTAGTAGATTATGAGTAAACTGTGCGAGTCAAAATTAAATATTAACCTCGCTAATTACTGCAACCTTGCACGTGAAGGTTAATAGCAAATTACCCATCTCGAACACTGCTGCACTCTCTGACTGTTCACCGAGACGAACATGGAAGTGCGCGTAATGCCTAATTTCCTCAAACACCGGATGAAAATAAAGCAAAACTGTGGAAATATTAACGATTATTATTTCCTCTCCAATTATAATACTTTACTTTGTTGCGGTACAGGAAAGGTATAATCTATATGAATATGTCTAAATGTTATCTACCGAGTCAATGCAAACCTTACTTACTACTTTTTAAAGTATATTTCCAAATGACACAGGTTACCTGTGATTGTTATTTTTATTCTGATAACTTTAAAATGTGGGATTTGATTAACAATTATATATTATAGAACATCAAAGCGTTCGTATCAAATTGTAAACCCTTGCTTTTCTTAATGATGCAAGATGGTGGTTCTACATTTGGTTTATTGAATCCCTAAAATACTTGGAATTCAAAATCTTTAAGTGTTGAATAACTCAATTATCGATGAAGGCTATGTGAACATCACGTCACAACCAATGGCAGGGTCATCGAATTATTTCTTTTGAAACGATATATAAAAATAAGTCCACGATATTTTAAGGTTGTCTCATAATAACCTTCTAGATGGACGTCTAATTTATTCTCTTTTACGAGACGTAAACGAAGTAGTTTAGTGTTGGTATTTAGAAACATTTGAGTTGCTCGGCCTGTTACCTATCCAGAGTTAGCCCTTACTCGGTGCAAACTTATCTAATAAAATGACTTCTCCACGTTGATTTGTAGACCTTTCAAAGCAATCGACTCGCATGGATTGCTTTTAGGAATCTCAATTAAAACGTCTGAAATATTTGAAGCAACAGTATCGTGGAGTGATTGTGTAATACTCTAAGCCTTGAAAACCACAATAATAACTATTTGCGCCATCCTCTCACATGCAATTGTTCAAAATCTGTCAGTATATGAAACATACGATGAAGAAATTTTATGTTAAATTTAAAATATATTCATAATTGTTTTATTAATATGAATTAGCAACGGCATTTACCTTTTTTGCTGGGAAATGATTTTACTAGAATACTAAAAGGCAGGTTAATTCCCTTCATCCGGCTTGTGGGATCCAGATGATCGCTTCCGTAATCGACTCTGGCACCCGCGGATGAAACCGACTTAAAAGTTCAGTTCAGAGAAAGAAGACAGGCAAAATTGCACCTCTTTGTGAGGAAGTACCATCCGCTGTCTTCTCCCTATCTTTCTCTAGTGCCACTTTCTGCAGCATGGCAGCTTTGCAGTAGGAGGCAACTTTTTTTTTTTTTGACGCTGGGAAATGCATTTACGCACCCCGACTGTGGGGTCGGGAGTGTGGGACTCGGCGAGGGGGAGAACTGGCAATACCCACTAAAACCCAGCGGGACCGTCGTCAACCATGAGTGGTGAGCCAGAGGTTCGCTACGGCATTCCTCTCTGACCCCTCGGTTGTATTCGGCTCGCAGATATTCTACAGGGGGAGGAGTTGCATGAACCTCTGCCTCCTGTTTCCTACTCCCCCCCCCCCACTTCTGCCCTTCAATCAACATTATCATCGAGCTTAGAACGCACTATGTTTGGAATTCAATTTTATTTATGATAATGATACCTCACTAGCAAAATCTCTGGGCTCGATCCCTGGCAGGACAAATTTAGAAAGTAGAAGTTTTAATTTGTCTATATTTGGATTGGTAAGAGGCTTTGGCCAATACCATCCTGCCAGTAAAGATACGTTGCAAAGGGAAAAATATGCGTTTCGGTACTATGCTGCGTAGAAACCATTTACAGGCAAAATACCACTTAAGTCATTACTCACCATGTGGTGAGACTACAATGAAATTTTGTACTCTTAGCAATAAAAAAGATGGTGTAAATAGCTGGTGAAATAAAATGATGAGTAACCTTGTACGGCAGAGTCCAGTTGCCTTCTCCTACTGTCCACAGCCTCTCTGGCATCAGGGCTATAATGCAGCACAGCATTAGCAAGGCGCGATGTCCTCGGCCGAAGACCAGCAGCCTGTTCCCCTCCCAATAAGCCCACCAATCTCCATGCTACCGCCTCGCAATGCAGCTCGGGTCGTGGCGTGATCTCCAGTGAGATTAACCTGAGAACAATGAAAAAATCAGCCATAAATAAGTACATGAGAGTCGCATGTCCGTATTCCGGGCAGGCACTACTCTTTGTAAAACAGATGTGCCTTATTTTTCTTTAAAATTCTTCGTTATGCTTTCGGGTGACTGAAAATATTCTGAGATTCTAAGATCTGGATTGGAAATTTTAAAACGCCCATAAATAAATGGCTAAATTATGGAGCTATATTTCTTCGTAAGTATGGCAACTCAAAGACCAGGAGGTTGCGGTGCAAAGAGGCTTGTAAAAAACCGCATTTCTTTAAACCGTAATTCTTTCCAATCCTATAAATGTTTATTATGCGCAAAGGATCCCTTATCATCTAGTGAACCCGACAATCATTTGCTGATTTATATTGTTAACAAAAAACTTAAAAGAAATCAAAATGTCTTACTGAAGTAAGCTCAATGAGTTCCTTTGGATCCTCATTAGTCTGACCGATAGAAAATCCACCATCGAGTTAAAACAATTAAAAAAAGTAAAGTAAGTAGTAGCCCATTAACGTCCCACTGCTGGGCACAGGCCTCCTCACTCCGAAGAGCGAGGGTTTTAAGAGCATAGACCCACCACGCTGCTCCACTACGGATTGGCAGGCATAGTACACAAGTGCACTCTCTATTCCTTCACTCTCGTAGTCCGATATGACGGGAATCCGACACGATCTGAGTTAGATCAGGCGCAAGACCGAAGGCTTAACGTCCTCTCAGAGGCACGGGGGTGGAGAACACCGCTAACTTCCCAACTTCGGGCAAATATTGAGAAAATCTTAATAGAAAACTCAATATCTATTATTGAATTGGCCCGACCCGGGACTCGAACCCAGGACCTCATGTCTATAGTCGAACATGCTAACCACTAAACCACTGCGGCAGTTAAACAATTATTTTACTTCAAAGAAGAATTCTGTTGGCAAGAAATTTAATATTCCAGGATTCGAAAGCTCAATTCTTCATTAGAAACAGATCAGAGCCTCTAGACAAGTTACTTTCGAAGATAGCTAACGCTCAAAAAATGTATGAGAACGACTTTTCTTATCGAAACAAATCGAAAAATTAAATTTCATTCCAAAGTAACTTGTCTACGGCCCCAGATCTCACGTACTTGTAACCAGCCGCGATGGCTGGTTACAAGTATGTGTGATCTGATCAGTTCAGTAGTCATTCATATATATTATCAGTTAAAACAATGCCTACTCTTTACCCTATCGCGTGGAGGGAATGCCAACTGCCTTAATAATAGCAGAGAAAATATTTCAACGTATGTAATTGCTTCTCTTGCTGCGAGATGAGAACTGCGTATACTTTTTAGTAGCCGATGAGCTTCTTCTGTTCATTTGAAACAGAACTAATTTAAGAGCATCGTTTCAAGAGGAACAATTGTGTAATACGTGTTTGTACAATTATCAGCGGCTGCTTCTCAACAAAGATATTGTCCCTGTAATATTTTTTCATTGACGCGCTCCTATCGATGATCCATGATGTTATACATAACCTTATAAAGCCTTAGCATTTCTCTATAAATCTATCTATCCAACATTAATACAATTGTTCAATATGAACTTATTGTGTCTGAGATCAGCAGGTTCATCCTCACCACACTCATTATTAACTTTTAACAGGCAAGCGTAAGAAATTATCATGTTGTTATCTCCGGTAAATATTCTTGAATGAAATGTCATTTATCAAGTAAAAATTCTTTAGTTTTTCTCATTTAAAGAGGAAGACAATAAATTTTGGCGCTTTACTAAAAATTGCCAAATAACCCACTGTGCGATATATTGGTGTAGTACATTTCAATGCCGCCAACACTGAAGATCGAATGGTGAACGACAAGTGAAATGTATTACCTAATAAGTGGTAGGTGGTGACGGCTGCGACAGGTATTTCGTCACAAGGGCCAGTTTTTTAGAGTGAAAGTGGCCGCCGTCGCCCCGTCTGCTGGATTCTTTATAGAAAACACGTTCCGCCAGAACAGAAAGTGATACAGCCTTCGCATTTATACAAATCGTATAATTTTTATACAAATATGTGTTTAACGGTGTAAATTATAGTTTCGCTTCTCTACCAATAAATTCACAATATCTCGATAAAAATGTAAAGAGAAAAGAAGCGACCGTTCGTTTGTTCCGGACGAACTCAAAGTTTACTAGACTAATTTAAAACAAAGCTTTTATTAATAGACAGCACTATTATCTACTTTATATTCAGACGTTTCCATGGGAACAAGGAATTCAGTATTTCGCGCTCCGAACTAAATTACACGCCTCATCGCCTCATTTTGATAGACTGAAACCGCATCCTTCCACTTGCCACGATCCTCGCATATTTCCTTCGCTTCTTTCATCCTCATTAAACCTTTCATACACGTTCTTTGGTTTAGAGTACTCTTACCTGGCCCTTATTGCAAATGCCCTGGATTTGGTCCAGGAACGTTCGCATTGGTCTTCCCCTTCCAATTTTTCCTATAGCCTATTTACTTCTTTTTGTAGCAAAAAACCGAGTGGCTTACTTCTACTACTATTCTATCAGGTTTTAAAGAACCCATTCCTAAATGTGTCTGACCTCCACAATACGTCTGATCTTTGCCCCTGGCTTCACTTACGTTATGCGAATTGATTGTATAACATCAGACATCATATTGCATAATGTTTCTGTCGGTTAACTTGTGTTTGAGTCGGAGATAAGCGACAGCTTCCGCTTTTTTGTCAGGCGATGATTCTTGACCTTTATTGTTGAGAGGGTATTTCAACTTCATTTAATAGGTAATGAATTATACATAACTAAAGCTTATTAAATTCTCATTTCTAGTTGGTTGATTTTAATCGTTTTGTTATATTTTGATACTTTTATGCCACTTTATTCGAATAAGTTAATTCCTTCGCCAACTAGCACGCCTTAGACTCATTATATACAAAGAAAGCTTTTAGAAAAGCTTTCAATAAATAGCAATGTACTATTTATCGCAAAAATGAACCAATGAATCAAATATTAATTTAATTCATTCACAATTTAAAAATCACTCTTTGAACTAGATAATATTAAATAAGAGCATTTAAAATAAAAAATCAAATACAAAATTGATTGTTATTGCTATTTCAATGCCACGAATAGGTTATTATTATTTACAGCTTCGTGGGAGTTTGCAAGGTATGTAACTGAGTTTGTACTTCTCCGTATGTTTATTATTTATTATCGCATGTTATATACGTGTGATGTGATATTTCTTTGAATTGAGAAAGTCGATACGGACAACCGGTCAGGAGCACTTTCATCATATCCTATCACTGCTAATGAGATACCATTTAACAAGCCAAATTGAACTTATGCCCGCTAGACTTAGAGTTTAAATCACATTGCATTCCCATGCAGTCAATCCAACCGACACAGGTGTACAAAATAAATTATGCGTGTACCGTGACCTTTATCGCCTTGAACGCAGAGTTCAATATCGATCGATTTCATAGTCAATCGCTATTTTGATTTATTAACGCTACAAAAGTAGGTTCCCCGGGTGCACTACCCAGTCTATCAATTGCAAAATATGCAAAATCTGTTAAACTATCACTTTTGGTTTTATGTTATCGTCACCGAATAAGTTTCAAGACTCTAATGCGTGGATTATTATTGAATGTAATAAGTCTACACTACTTCCAGTATTTTAATGTACCTCATTATGTAAATATTATAACATTTAAAACACATTAATATATATATTCTGTCTGATCCGGCAAACGTTGTTTTGCCGTATACTAACTATTATCGCTATTAAAAATAGGGGTTAGTGACAGAAGGGTGAAAATTTAGGGTTGTATGTATTGTTTAATACCACAATATAAAATAAATAAAATTTTGTCCAATAATTAAAAAAAAATTGGGGTGAACCATCTTTAACACTTAGGGCCTATAGCCTATTCTCATACCTCATCGTAAATTTAATCAAAATCGGTCAAATCGGAGGAGTATAAATATATGTGTACGTGTATCATTAATATCTCCTGCGTGATTACGCTCGGCATAAAGAAACTCCCGCCTTTTTTTTCTTCTGCGCGTTAATTGTTATTATTAGAACTCTTTAAATATTAATTGAAATGATTTAGATTAAACTACTCGCGGCTGCCTCATTGGTCTAGTGGTTAGCATGTTCGACTACAGACATGAGGTCCTGGGTTCGAGTCCCGGGTCGGGCTAATTCAAATATCAACATTGAGTTTTCTATTAAGATTTTCTCAATATTTGCCCGAAGTTAGGAAGTTGGCGGTGTGATTCACCCCCGTGCCTCGGAGAGCACGTTAAGCCGTCGGTCCTGCGCCTGATCTCTCTCTCCGATCGTGTCGGATTGCCGTCATGTCGGACTATGAGAGTGAAGGAATAGAGAGTACACTTGTGTACTATGCCTGCCAATCCGCAGTGGAGCAGCGTGGTGGGTCTATGCTCTAAAAACCCTCTCTCATATGAGCGAGGAGGCCTGTGCCCAGCAGTGGGACTTTAATGGGCTGCTACTTACCTTACCTTTTACTCGCCGCACGCTTTACACATAAGAATATCGTAAAATAACTACTGGACCAACGGGGCTGTGCAAGAATTTACTGTAAGAGTCTCGGCACACACGATGTGTTCACACGCATTGCATTTTTCCATATTAATTGAATAAGTAAGCATTTCTAATTCGATAATAATGAGTACAGAATCGCGTTATGCAGCGATCTATCGGCATGAGAATGCATAACGGATGTCACGGAAAAAAGTATCGCTCGTGTATTTATCTTTGTGGAGAAAATCGACCTTTAATGGATGACTATGAGGTTAATGACTGTTCAGTGTAGTGGAAACAACACTGACTTCTGCTAATCCGAGGATTAGGTGCGTGAAATGTTTTGAAAACCCGGCTAAATTTGGTAAAACAAATTTAGAAATGCAAACCGATGATGATGAAATATGAACCTACATCCGGGAGTACATGATCGTTGACTATACCCTCTAAAACCGAGCGGGAACCTTTCCATCAAATAAGATCGTTGTGTCAAGTCCTCCAAATGTATTTAATAAAAATCTAGTATATCGATCTATAGAACGATTACTTCGGACTAACATCTAGAAACAAAGGGACTTGGTATGTGATAAAAATCCGTTCATTACTCCATTTTTAATGCTTAGATGGTTTGGGCACGAAGACAAAATGACAAAAAGGATTTATGAATCAAGAGTGAATGGGGAAATTGGTTAGGGAAGACCAAGGCGAGCAATCCTGAACCAAATCCAGGACATTGTAAATAAGGGTCAGGTCAAGTGCAGTCTAAACCGACCAATTTGTATGAAAGGTCTAATGACAATGAAAGAAACAAAGAAGATATGCAAGGACAGTGGCAAGTGGAATGATGGTCTTTGCCTACTCTGACGGGAATGAGGCGTGATGCTATGTGTGTATTATCGATTTTTGGACTGAATACAGTGCGAGAGTTAACACTCATAAAAAGTAATTCCTAACCAAGTTTACAGAATCTTCAATTCCGTCTGTTGGTAATAAATCAGGCAACCGTGCGAAAGGTTAATAATAGTAAACACCGAAAAAAATTATGATAGTCGTACCTGTTCAGCAATGTTTCTATGAGGTGAGCAGAATGGGGTAGTGCTTCCACCAGCAGATCTATGGGCAGTTCCGATGCGACGCTATGCAATACTCCCGGTCCAAGTCTTGACAGGATAGCTGCTGCTTCCCGGAACTGACGCCCTTCAGCCAGGAGCAGAATTCTGCGTAATGCTAAACGGGGAGAAGTATACGTATTCTTCTCTCTGTCCTTCTCCCGTCTAATCCTCTCGCGACTCTCGTTCATTTTCACAGTTTCTTCTAACTCTAGCCCATTTTCTCCGAATCAATGTCTAATATTCTGCAAATAAAAGTTTATATGTAACTATTATTTTGTTTATATTGAGTGACGGTGAATGTTGCACGCCAGTCGGATTTACTTTTTATCATTATCACAAAAAAAAAATATTTCCATTTATTTTGTTGAAGTTAAAACAATCCAAACTCTTTCGTCATCGAAGCAAGCCTTCAATTTATAATATCAATTTTGAATGAGGTTTCGTTTAATAAAGGTTCTTAATTTATCGAGTGACATCTCTAGAACGTCATCTGACAGTTTTCATGCAGTTTATTTACAAAAGTTTGTTGACCCTTATCTGTTTTATAATTTAAATTGAATCACGATGCAAATAAAGCATATTATAGGGAGAAATATAAAGAGGAACGTTCTGTGAAGTTGCTTATAAGAAAGTGTTTCAATTTCATCGTTAACGTATTGCAGAGTCATCAAAAGCAAACAATGGAAGCTCAAATATGGGAAACCGATTCAGTTTTTATAAGCAACTACGACTCAGGTGCCTCGTGCATACATTACTATTTAATTTTCAATGAGCATGCCTCGCTAGGGTTACAGCTTTCATTGTTCTGTGTACATGTATTTAGTTGGTATTAACTGCCACTGAGTCATCACGCACGGCTATGTAACGCTATCGTATAATGCGAAATAGTTATAGTGAAAGCGTCACTGCCATGTTTTACTACATCTGTACAAATAAAATGGCAGTGCATATTTGTAATCTTAAATTAACATATTTTCGATAAAACCATATGAAAGTTTATAGCACGATGCCAAGTACGATAACGTTACATCGAACGCCCTAAACTACACTTTGTTCATATGATCACGTGGCATAGTGAGATGACAGATTCGTTCTACTGGCTTTAACTTACTTAAAATGACATCTAGTCTACAGGCCAAGGTACTTATACATACATACATAAATAGCATCACGCCTCATTCCCATAGAGGTAGGCAGAGACCACCTCCTTCCACTTGTCACGATCCTTGCAAATCTCCTTCGCTTCTTTCATTCTCATTAAACTTTTCATACAAGTTCGTCGGGTTAGAGTACTCTTGACCTGGCCCTCATTTTAAATGTCCTGGATTTGGTCCATGAACGTTCGCCTTGCTCTTCGCCTTGCTCTTCCCCTTCCAACATTCTCATTCACTCTTGACTCATAAATCCTTTTTGTCAGTCTCCTTTCATTCATTCTCTCTGCATGCCCAAAGACCATCTAAGTATACTTTTCTCAATTCACCACATCTTCTTTGATACCACATCGTTTTCTTATCACACTATTTCTTACTTTGTCACTCAGTTTCCGTCCACACATACTTCTCAACGCTCTCATCTCTACCGCATTTATTTTACTTATGCGATTCTTCTGCCATACACAAGTTTCACTACCATACATAAGTGTTGGCACCAACACTCCAGCAAACACAGCCAGTCTGGCCTTTTGAGACACCATCTGGCTATTCATAAAGGCGTGCAGAGCACCATTTACCATATTCCCTGCTTTCACTCTCCTTTCAATATCACTTTTACATGTTCCATCTTTTGTAAGTTTAGATCTTAAGTATACAAATTCTTTCACCTCTTCCACTTATTCCCCATCTATCAAAATATTGCCAGTCATCATACATATACTCATAACTAATAAAAAAATTAAAGTGTTGCCTGTAGCAGCAAAGTTCAATAGGCGGCGCCTATGGCTTGCATGAGCATTGTATTTTCATGCAATCACTAAACGTTTTTAAAGTGAAACTCCTTTTGATTGTCTCTTACATCTCTGTTCGTCTATCTCATGGGAATTACAGCCGACTAAAGAGCGGGATTAAAATGAAAGACGCTCGACAGAGCAGCCGAGGCCAATATAGCGATCGCCATAGTTCTCGTCGGCTGTTTCACTTCCATTTTGTAAAAACACTATATTTTTGGACTGTTACAACCCTACGATCGAAATGACAAAAAACGATATCGTGTTAATTCTCATAGTGGCATCACAATGTTTGCCGTTTCCGTTACGCTCCCATGCCACACATCGCCGTAACGGCATCACGATCATTGTAAGTCATCGTCATTCATAGTAGCAGAACCCAGTTGTCGTCAGTCACTGACTGCAGTACGTTAGTAGCTCGCAGTTATTGTATTTCACCGCTTGACTCTAATATTACCTAATGACAATCCACGATACAACCTGGTAAAAGGTAAAAGGTTCATATACTTGCAAATGTTGTACGTCCAAAGGATATTTTCTCTATGGAACGATTTATCATTCACCTTGTCACTTTTTACTGTTACTAAATTAACGAATGCTTACTGATGAAATGCAGAGGGCTCTCTATAGATGAAAGAGGGAAAATGCAGAAGCTCCTCTCACAAAGGGTGGTATACTAGGCGGCGCTTGTTTACGCACCTGCGCCTCCAAGAATCCTCAGACGGACTCGTCGGGGCACCAGAGAAGAATGCGTAAACTGAACCGCTGGTGTCTCATTTACCGATGAAGAGCGTTCCGCTGGATTTTAGTGGGTATTGAGAGGCCTCCTCCGTCACCGAGTTCCTCACGCTTGACCAATTCAGATTAAGTGCATGACAGTATTTCCCAGCGCAAAGAAACAGGTTCTCTATAGAGATGCGGGTGGTTTTTTAATCGCTGATGGGTTAGCGGTTGTCTTTGATCTCACCCACTGTGATACAATTTAAGATGGAAACACGCTAACAACATCGTTCCGGAACCCAATTGTTTTACGTGTTAGCCAATCGCCGAGAATTACTTGAGTAACATCGAAGGGAACTGCAGCAATATTATAAAAATAAATGATTGATTGGACTGGATTTTTCGTAAATAGACAGTATAACTTGGAAGTAGGTAACATTTCTTAACAATTGTCTTCTTCACAAGCGACATGGGTAGCGCTATAGCAGCAATTGTTGTTGGTTTCACATAGGATTAGGAGCCATTTCTTACTGGGCCTAATTCTGACGTCAATATAATTAACATTGTACGTTCCAAGATAACCACTTGAAATGTTTATAACACTTGACTTTAATTCGTTATTACAAGTCGTTAAGTCTAAGTGATATTTTAGGAACAGTTATTATAAATACACGTGAGGTCAGGAGCGAGTCTTTGTAACTGTATCACTTAGAGGAGGTCAGATATTATTACGAACAGAGACTGAAACAGCATTTTGTTATGTGCCGTACTCAATTGAATTGATGTTAATAAATTTTCATTGGCTAAACGTCTGGAATTATAACATTACATATTAACCTACCGTTGTGCATTTGATCAGTTAGGAACGTTTTGTGCATCAATGTCAGGACATCTTGAAGTTTATCAAAATCTGTTCCACTTTCGCTAGCTTTATTTGAATTCAATTTAACCCCATGCAGAAGGTACACTTTTGTACAATGTTAAATTGTGCTCACACTTCTCAGGTCCAGTCAGCCCGATGTCAGGCTACTGTCAATACTCACTACTGCCGTGTATATATATATATATATTTCAATGGGATTCTTATGGCTAAATCTTTGTCAGGAAAAAACGCTTTTGGTATAACCTTACTCGATAAATATGTATAAAAAGGAGTCCGAGTTTTCCTATCTCTCGGCGACACGAGTGAAGGACTTGACGTTAAAATAGAATATTTTAAATAAAAAATATATATATTGACATGAATTTATAGTCGTGACATTACACTACAGTCACCGAAGCTCTCCGAGAAATATGTAACACAATATAACGTGCCCTTGTCCGTCTATATCGAATTACTATGTCTATATCTGTTCCAATTTCAGAGACAGATAAATTAAAATTAATATTCTAATTAATAGAGACAAAACCTAGTCTCGGACTTTCGATTTACTTATGGGAATAGAGTATTTAGAAGCCTTTTGAAGCCACACTAACAGCGGCCTCGTTTACGACTTTAAAATGATTTCGACGCTGAGTAGAAGGGGTAAGAAGAAACTTACATCTCGCTGTCAAGTATTACCAAGTGAGATCACACTCCAGCATTAACTTGTCAGTCAATGAAAACAATGAAGATGAATAAACAAAGTGGCGTAAACAAGCTAGTCGCAGAATTTGTATAAGAGCGGTGAAAGCTATGAATGTTAAACTCGTAAAACAGATGGCTCCTGCACGTTTGCAGCCGTTCAAGCATTCCTAGAGATGTGCCAATTTTTAAGCATGCGTTTTTATAAACGTTGTTTGTTTGATGATTTTTTTTATTACCGAGCGCTTGCTTGTGTCATCTGTGACGGTGAGTGATGACACAGCGTGAGATGGAAGCGAGAAATAATTTATCTCTTATAGTTTCTACACAGCATCGCATCGCAAACTTCTTGCTTGACTTCTTAAAAATACCGACCAATTTACGAACGATGACAGATTTTTGATGTAAACCTTCTTCATGAGAGTAAAATTTTTACGAATGAACCACGTGATTAGCGTCACGAAGATTTGCTGCGTTTTTGTGCTAATTCCTTTGAAGCTTGGGTAGTTTTCATATATACAAACAACATGTGGCATTTTATTTTGCCTCTCATCATTTCATAGTTTAATATAAAACAATTCTTTTAATTCTCTAAATTTTTATTCTAAATTTTAACTTTGAAAACAAAATTTAATTAATAATTTCTAATATTTATACGCAATGTTTGAAAATGTTTAATGTCAGCTGTAAAAATACCATTATATTTTTAATGATGCCAATAAACTTGCGTTAAGTTTAAACTAAGTCTGGTTTTATAAATGTCTCAACACTAGCAAATAATTAGTAATGTTTAACACACTGCTAAAGTCAACTGTGCATTGTAATAATGCGGAACGGAACAATAACAGTGATCAGCTAACTCACATCACTATTAGAGTCCCAGGTTCATACACTTGCAAATATATTCAAAACTTTGTCAACTTCCTTTGAAATGAAAATAATCGTCACTCAAACAGGCCCATAAAGATATTTGAAAGCATAATAAGACTGTTCGTTGGTAACAAATTTAACCACAGTTTCGGAATATTCATGAGACTGACAAGAAACTGACTAGTGACTCGGTCTTTTGTATAAGATTTTTTTCAACAAATGTCTTAAACTTGAAGAAGCAAATACAAAAAACAATGGAGGTATCTTATGATAAATGAGTATGCTCAACTTGATAAATGATTTCTGAATCTCTGTCACACTTTTTGGCCCTTTGCTTTATTACTAAATCGACCGCTGGTGATATCATAGTTAACTGCTGGGATGCTCTGTAGATATACAGCTTGTTTTAGACTATGATCTCAAAGTCAAAGTCAAAGTCAAAATATCTTTATTCAAGTAGGCCTATTACAGCACTTTTGAATCATCAAATATCGTTTTTTTTCTATTTATAATTTAAATGAATGACTGATGATAACATAAAAGAACGACTTACAATCTAAAGTTACGAGGGTTCCTTCGCGCCCTGATCTGAGAAGAGCCCACAACAAACTCAGTCGGGTGTACGTTTTTTTTTTTGTTATCATCATTACAATATTTAATTTAAAAATATTCTATATCTATATATATATAGAGCAATTCATTCACTCATCTTCATTCTTCATCATCATCTTCATTCTTCATCTCATCTGATGGTAAGTGATAACAGACTAACGTAGAAGAGCGTTGACCGGGTAAGAGGTAATTTACCTCTTACTGTAAATTCTTTGGCACAATCACAGATAAATTAGGTAATGAAATTTTATTAGTCACAACCTTCCGCCAGCGAGGCGTCACTCTTGTTAACTAATCGATGATGATTAATAACTAATTAGTAAATTGTACTATCATCACAATTGCAATCAAAGCATTATATTGCCACTAATGTGATGTGGAATTGAGGTGTGTGTAATACTTACACTAGTTCCTTTAGCAAACGAACGACGATAAGGAGAAAACAGGAATATGAATGGGTCGGTTGCGGGACACGAGGGACTTTTAATCGGTTCTGGATATCTCAATTGATTGACTATTCATTTCTTAGTCAGATTATGCGTCGATGTTGCTCAAAGTGATATTGATTCGATGCTCGGAATTTGGGTTAAATTCCAAGCATTAAGGAAATCGTTCTTTCGAATTCGTTTACGTTTGGAATGGTGCGAGGCTGCGGTCGTTCCTACCACCCTACCAGCAGACACGTACCACCAAGCAAAAAGTTTACATTCTGATATAATTCTGTGTAGAAACCATTAACAGGCAAATGTACCTCGTTCCAATTGGAGAGCTACCTTCTTAGACTCTCCTTCGCAATCCGGACAGATCACAGTTAAGTGCTATTTTGTAAATAATTAAATAAAATATTTTCTGAGTTGAATTCTAAATTTATTCTAAATACGTGAGTATAAGTGCGTATAAAGAAGGGGGAGGGAGGTTGAGGTATTTTATTACCCATCAACTCTCTTCTCTACTAAGTATATAAAGAAAAGTTGTTTCTTTGCTTGATCACGTTTACCTCAGGAATAACTTGTTCGAATTGAAAAATTATTGCCGTATGAACTATCTTTCTTCACTAAAACTAGAAGAAACTACACAGATCAATCAGTCTCTACAGTTTATCTGTAACATCGAAGTGTCCGTTTACAATTTAACAGCATTTACATTCATGTGAAAGATATACGGTTTTTTTATATTTTTTCTGTTGTTGTGCTAAGGCTTTGACAGGGCTTTCATTAACAGATAACTGATCTTATAAAGAGTAAATCGGACTAACTTTTATGGGGCAAATATATGAGAGCGTTGAGAAGCATGAGTGGATTAAAACTGAGTGACAGAGTAAGAAATAGTGTGATAAGAGAACGTTGTGGTATAAAAGAAGATGTAATGACTATAATTAAGAAAGGTATGCTTAGATGGTTTGGGCATGTAGAGAGAATGAGTGAAAGGAGACTGACAAAAAAAATTTATGAGGCAAGAGTGAATGCGAAAGTTGGAAGGGGAAGACCAAGGCGAACGTTCCTGGATCAAATCCAGGACATTTGTATGAAAGTACGACCGACGAACTTGTATGAAAGAAGCGAAGGAGACATGCAAGGATCGTGGCAAGTGGAAGGATGTTGTCTCTGCCTACTCCGAAGGGAATGAGGCGTGATGCTATCTATGTATGTAAATATATTCCTCTCGCGACGTGGTCTCTCACTAAGCACAGATTTCCCTATGTTTTTACGTGATTGAGAATTACGCGGGATACGGCTAGTCAATGAAAGAAGCGTTACATTGTGGACAACTCGCTCGACAATCAGAAGTAACGACATTCTTATCCAGGTCAGGGTTATTCTTGACCGCGTTTGAAGTGATGGTAATAGATTAAGATGGCAGGCTTGAGAAGTGCTGAAATTGTATGATTAATAACTCTCGAGTGCGGACATGCCACGAAGATGGCCGCTCTTGCTCTTGCGGTACAAGCATTTTGCAAGACGTTATTTTCAATACGCTTTTAGCAACTTCAAAAAGTCGGCTTAGTTTGCGCACTCGTCAAGAAGCAATGACAATACAACAATTAAAGGAAATGGGGCCATGCAATGAGATTTTATACTCATTTTACTTTGAATACTCTTCGTGATATCGTTAATAATATTAACGATATCATGAAGAGTATTTAATTTTCAAAAGCGAAACCTCTCAAAAATAATTCGCCTGATCGACTTAAAATTTGGCATAAGCATTCCTTGTATAAGGTAAAAAGGTAAGTAGCAGCCCTTTAACGTCCCACTGCTGGGCACAGGCCTCCTCACTCCGAGGAGCGAGGGTTTTTAGAGCATAGACCCACCACGCTGCTCCACTGCGGATTGGCAGGTATAGTACACAAGTGCACTCTCTATTCCTTCACTCTCATATTCCGATGTGACGGGAATCCGACACAACCGGAGAGATCAGGCGCAGGACCGACGGCTTAACGTGCTCTCCGAGGCACGGGGGTGGATCACACCGCCAACTTCCCAACTTCGGGCAAATATTGAGAAAATCTTAATAGAAAACTCAATATTGATTTTTGAATTGGCCCGACCCGGGACTCGAACCCAGGACCTCATGTCTGTAGTCGAACATGCTAACCACTAGACCAATGAGGCAGTCATTCCTTGTATGCTGTAGAGAATTTCTAAGAAACAAATTCCCCAGGATCCGGAACACGCGAGCGTCGTCGCTAAGAATAGTATATTTTTATTGAAAAACTTGAGGAGAACGAATACTTTTAAATGTAGATTCTTAATTTAGTTGTTTCGTTCGTCCGAACAGTTGTAGATAAATGAAACTATTGAATTTTATCGTCACTTTCTCCCATTCCCATAATAAACACATAAAAATCCAGCTAAGTCGCCGGCCATGGTGTTTATGGCCTTATGGGGTACGGCATTCAATCAACCGGTCTCATTATGACTTTCTACATCCACTGATGTTGGTATTTTTTCTTGTTTATTGACTTTCTTTTAAATCGTTCAAAATGTTTCACCGGTCTTTTTGTTGCAGAGCTGAGCATTCGCATCTTTAATGATTACAAATGAGAGTGCACCGTCGCGTCTGTCTGTCTATTTGCGATAAACTTTGTGACGGCCTCTCTGGCGCAGCAGTGCGGGTACTCCCTTTGCTAGCAGCGACAAGGCGGAAATTTACATTTTCTAATTTGTCTTAATCTGGACTGGTGGGAGTCTTCGGTCGTGCCTAGGTACCACCCTACCAGCAAATACCGCCAAGCAAAAAGAGTTGTTTCCGGTACGAAACTGTGTAGAAACCGTAAGAGGTAAATTGCCTCTTCACGAATTAGCGCGCTTCCATTTTAGGCCGTGTCATAACTTACCTTCAGGTGTAATCACAGTCAAGCGGTAACCTGTCAGCAATAAAAAGAAATCGAAACTACTGAACGAATCTTCAGTTATAGATAAAGTGATTCAGGAAGTAATTGTGACAAAACAATATTTAAGCAGAAGTTTACAAAGTTGTATGTAAAGTAATATTTTAGTTCGTGTCTATGTTTTATTTTTGCATATTCATTTATTTTTAGATTTAGGCTTCTGAATCGCTAGTATAGTCAATAGCATCGGATTAACTTGACGATTACATAAAACTTGTCAACATTCAATGTGTACATTATATCTATTATCGACACGCTGTATGTGCAAGTTATTTCGATAAATTGCGTGTCCCTTGTAGCACTGGAGTATGATAGCCATATTTATTTAAATTAATATGAATTATAGTTTAAATAGTAAATATAAGAATTACGCCTAAACAATCGATTGAACTAAAAACGTAAGATTAGAACAGAGTGATAATAACATAAAATTTACAACAGGACGACTTACAAGACAACTACTGTTTTTTATAGATTTTGAAACTATGCATTATTTTGGACCACGAACTAGCACCCAATCATAGTCACACATGACGGTAAATTACTACAGTATTTTTGTTAGAAAATAGTCCGTATTTGCTACAGTCAGTGACTGACTACAGCTGTAGGTTTTAAATATAGCAATTAAAATTGAATTCGGGTTATTAAAATACTACAAAATATAGAGTAAGTGCTGCAGGAAGTCCTCTTTCCACCGGTCTTGTTTATACCAAAAGGAAATAATTATAAATTCATATAAATTAGAGGTTTCTGGTTTAGCTGCTTAGCTTAATAATGCCTCACTATAAGCTTTATTATAAGTACGATAAAGAGTTGACGCTATTGTGACAACTTTGCTAAAGATGTATTGATAATTTCATCGCAATTAGATTCATTGTTGGATTACGAAAAGACAAACATACATGCAGCATGCCTACCTTTTGACTATAAAAGAAAGTAAACTTTTAAAAATTTATAGCTTTGCAATGTTTGACACTTATAAATAAAGTCATTTTAATTAGTATTCAAGTATAATGTTCCTTCATAACTTTAGATTTAAAGGTGTTTTTCAATAGCATTACTCATATATTGGAAGATATTTAACTATTGAAAAGTATTTATAATTTACATTTTCAACGTAGTAATAAAAAATATTAATGCTTTAAAGGTATAACGATGTTTACCAGTTGACTGTAACCTGCGGTGTTAAGTAAAATAATGAAAAATGGACTCACACTGGATTTACTGACGTTATTTTCGATGGGAAATCCTGGTGAATATACTGTGCAAGAACACACACAACCGTCACACAAAATATTGTACTGAAACACAGTTAATACAATACAAACAAGCACGCGCCTGTCGAGCGCTTCAGCGGCGAGCGTCACGTCGCGTCCGCAGCCACTGATTGCAGCTTCGAGAGAGCTCAGCGCGTGAAAGCTTCCGAAGGGCGCTCGGCAGTAGCGACACAGCTTACTCAAAAGCCGCCGCTGCTCTCAGGGATCCTTTGGGTACGCTGGCATCCCTTTACACGACAAAGCATCCCCTCGAAATTTTAGACCATTTCGTTCTTTCTCTCGTTTCTCTCCAATTACTGGAGGTTGAAAATCGGCTGTGTCTTGGTCTCTCTCTTGGTCTGTAACGAAGTGCAATAGCTGCAACAGATACGCTTGGCAGATGCTTGACAGCAAACGTCTTTGCTGATAAAATAACTAGCCGGTATGTTCTGCGAGAGTTGCCGGAGCCACTATAGTAGGCAATGAAGATGACTATCGGGAGGGGGGTTTTAAAGTAAAACTTCTTTACGCACGCTTAACTTAGGAAGTGATCTGATGAATGCATAACGAGAGCGTTACTAAAATTGTGAACGGGTGAGGAATGGCGAACGTAATAAATTTGATTGAGAGGGAAGGTATTGCATTATGTGTAGCACATTCCATCTCATAGGAGAGGATCACTCCCGCCCAGCATCTCTCACTGAGGAGCATCGCCTGAGATCGTGAGAGGTCGGCGCCTAACAACGCCAGCAGGAGGCGACGACAATTTCTTTTCACTAGAATTAGGGTGTATTTCCAAACTTTAGTCAAGATAAAAAGGGGGTTATAATTTAAATTATTGATACAAAAACTAAAGTTTTGTATATATCAATGGCACCTATTAACGCCGCTCAATACTAGACTATTATGATTTGCTAGAATTCGTTAAATTTTCGTGCGTCAGTGAATCGCTGCTGCATAACACCATCCCGCAACAGGTGGCCGCGAAGCCTGCGCGGTCCGCCTCCCGGCCGCAGCTGGTTTCCAATGACTCAATAAACTCACGTGGTGCTAAATGATGATACAATCTGAGATAGAAGCGCGCTAACCCGGTAAGAGGAAATTTATCTCTTATGGTATCCACATGACATAACATCGTACCGAAAGGCAAATGGTCTGCTTGGCAGCACGTGCTTGCTAGTTAAGTGGTAACTGGCTACGGCTGAATGCCATTGCTATGTTCTAAATTGTTGCGCCCGGGAATTATTGCACCAACGAGGCCGGCAAATTTATTTTGCTGTATTGTTGACAATCGTTCCTACGTTTCCGTGTGACGATGTGCGGCAATCATGAGAGATATCTTTCAATAAGTTAGCGAGCTTCCATCTTAAAACTATTCTATCACTTAGCTATCAGGTGAGATCACAGTCAAGCACTACCTTGCGTATGTAATGGTTGACTAATGTCTATCTTTACAAAATTAAGTTGCTTCGATATCTGATGGCATAGATCTTTCAAACTATTATATAATCAAATATATAATCAATAACATTTTCCAGCAATAGGAAAAGTAATTTAAGAAGAAGGTTTAATATATTTAATAGAAAAGCCGAAAAATTCACTGACGATTCAAATTTGTGATGTGATGAAACATATATTTGTGCGCCTAAATCGCAAACGCTATATAGTTCAAACTGATGTTCTACGAAATTGTATTAAAATGATGAGCAAAAATCAATCTGCGACATATAACTTACGAAACCAAAACAAACTTGTCATAAATTCTAGGCTGCATAAGATTAACAACTCATTTAAGGGTAACTGTATACGGTACTATAATAAATTCCTACAAGACGTTCTAAAGATGTCAATTAATAAATTCAAAGTCTTTGTTAAAAGAAAGTTGATAGAAAAATCGTATTATAAGTTGCAAGATTACTTAGACGTTAGAAACGCGTGGGAGTGAACAAATTGCTCTAATTTTAATTAAAATATAGTAAACTAATTTGTTATTGTAATGATGATGGTATAAAAAAAATACCCGACTGAGTTTGTTGTGGGTTCTTCTCGGATCAGGGCGCGAAGGAACCCTCGTAACTTTAGATTTTAAGCCGATCTTGAGTACCGTCATCAGATGTATATTAGAATCAGAGTGTGGAAAAAAAATATAATTTGACGATTCAAAAGTGCTGTAATATGCCTACTTGAATAAAGATATTTTTGATTTTTTGATTTTGATTTTGATTTTCTCTTTTACATATGACAAAAAACATGCGTCAGTTACCAAACTATTTTATACATAACAGTATAATGCCTTGTCCAGTTAAATGCACCACTTAAGGTGTATATTTTAAGTGGATTAAAACTGCCCTGAAAAGTATTTCATTAAATCGGATGTCTTAGAAGATATCAGAGATTTAAAAAGCGGAGGCACAGCGGCTGACAGATGATACGTTTCGTGTGGCAAAGGTATGTACATATCAAATAAATGTCGCCGTATTTCTACACTCAGACAGTTAACCGAGTGAGCTAGTGACTTATAAGACTTTGTTATGAATATTTGGCACGCTTTTGTATATTTTCCTTCTGTTGGAAGGCTTCTACGCAAGGTTTCGTAAATATTGACATTGTCGGGGGCGTTCTGAATAGTTGTTCGTTTGCGAGCGGATGTAGGAAACGAGAAGTAGTAATGAGTTGTCGTAATTATCATAATCAGAGCATCGCGCGAATTAACCTCGCGGCGAGGTCGCGCACTCGCATTGGGCGTTGGCGCAACGACCTGCTCGCATATGTGCATATGTATCAATCGCATGTCACGACGATCGTTGCCAATGGGCTCAGAAATTACTTAATTGATTCTGATGAAATTTTATATACTGTATGTAATTTGATTGAACTGAAGGCATATGTTAAAAATCATTAATACCGTCCACGTAACCCTGAGGTCAACAAATTGTTAAGTAAATTACAAGTGATAGACGCAGATCTCAGCACCAGACACCTATCTACGGTCCCTCCAAGCAGCAAATCGCTCCTTATTACACATGACAACACATTTTGTCGTATCATAATTTCAAATGTACCACCGATTATTAAAACCGCTGCTTAAAATCTACGATCACGTCACACCCTTTTCTAAGAAAGCGCCATAACAAAGTCCCCATTGAAATGTTTAAGACTACTGCTCCTTCGTCAACTTTATGGGCACATCATGAAAGTAAATACACGTAGAATGTTTAAAAAAGTTACGTAAAAAGTTATAACATAATAACTATCGCGTCAAAGTCAACAAATTGGTAATGTTTAAACTTTCGTTTTTTCTACTAAATCGTAGTACATGACATAAACAGGGTTGTCACGTTACGATTAAATTTCATTGAAAAACAATCATAATATAATGATTTTAAAAAATTTTAAGTTAATTCGCAAAATATTTTGAAAAGTCTGTCACTCACCGACTTCACAAGATATCCAAAGGTAGCGTTTTTGTCTTCAAATTTAGTAGATGTCTCTGTTTTCAAAGAGACAAATCAGTATACTAAGACTTTATAACCTATGTAGTCCACTATGCAGTGCAAAGTGAAAAGTGTGCACTTACCGACGGAGGTGTCAGCCCTCAGTGTACCCTGTATCCGGCGTTGCGTAAGAGTATTCATCTGAGTTTTACCAGAACATGGGTGTTCCGGGCGCGCTTTCTATCCATAAATCTCTTCGTCATATCCACCACTATCTACCTGACAAGACTCGACCGATCTAACCGGGTGTCTGTACCGTAATAAATAAATAAAAGCTCTTTTTCTAAATATCACTGGCTGTCCAGCACACCATTAACACATAAGAGAGATGTCTTGAAAAAAATCGATGCAATTATTCAACCTTGAATCATAAACATATGCTGCCAAAGGCTTTGTTAATTTCTACAAAGTTAAGGCTAAGACTTTGACACCGTACATCCTGATTTTCCTGTGTCACTTATTTTATTGCTGCCAGGTTATCGGTCGCCTATGATCTGACCTGGTGGTAACTATTGATTGAATACGATGAAAGGTAATTTACTTTTCATGGTTTCTATAATAACGTAAGGAAACGCAAATTTCTCGCTTGGTGGCACTTCTTTGCTGAAAAAGTGGTTACTAGCTAATGCCGAAATCTCCCACCAGTCCAGACTTCTGCTAGCGACCCGACTACGCCCGACACTTAGTATTATCGAATTCTCTTTAACAGAAAAGAAAAAGTATTTGAAATAACTTCGGTTACATAAATATATGTCGTGAGAATTGAATCAAACACTTAATCATGCGCCGATCAACTGACGTTTGATTATATGAGTCGTGATGATTTAATGATTGCCGTGAACGTTGATATAATCACTTAGTCGGTAAAAGGTTGAACGATTCCAAATAGTGATTGGGCCGCGGGGCGAGACACGAAATTTACACGGTGAGTAAATACAATTAATTATAAACACAGGTCTTGATAGCAACATACTGAAGATCTGACTCTCTGTAGATTAGGCCTCAAAAATACGCAACGTATAAAAAACATACTCCTTACAGCCATTGGAAAACATTTAGAATTTTAGTGCTGTTATAGAAGTTGAGAATATTTCTACCACATATTCAAAAATTAACAAAACCGAATGAATTAATAAAGAAAAATGGCCAAAATTAGCAAATCATAATGGCGTTTCACTGTGACCCCATACATCGCGGCCAGCTTGTGGATAAATAGTGGTATTATTTTGGCTGAGTTTTTATGTGAGAAGAACCAGAAATTCTTTGAACGAGGAACTATCAAGCTGCTAAAATGGCAGAAGGACAACACAAAATGGAAAATATTCTATTGAATAAAGTTCGACGTACTACAATACCGAAATTACTTTCTTGCCAGACATTCGGTGCAACCAAATAGAGAAATATGCAAGCGGATATAATTTCGCATAAAAACTTGTACCAAATCGAGATAATTATTCAAAGTGAACTCGCGATATAATTGATTACGTAATCCATACTATCGCCGTATGTCACATCACAATCTAAGACTGATTGTGATGTGACAGATGAGTTTGTGAAGTGACACTTACAAAAACGAAGCATGAAATTAATTATGCAATATTCAAAAGTTTTATTAAACATGTTTTTTTAATTCATCGTCATCACCATGGAAATCATTACTCGCTTGTCTTCATAGGAACAAGAAATCCCTAAGCGAGTGATTTCTAAAGGCTTTATATCAGTTTGGAGGGAGTACACGAGGAAGTGTCACGTCCTGTTGCCTTAAAGATGGCAACGTTTACGACAGCGATTTACTTATTACACACAGTAACAGTGTCTTTAAATAGGGCTGAGCTATTCGACCACTCGTACGCTATTTAAATTCGCCGGGTGCAGTAAATCGGTCGAGCGGCTTTATAACAATTAGTAAACATATAATAATTATTATTAAACTACCTTCACAATTAAACAATTATAAATTGGCAGAAAATGTCATCACACCGAAATGTTGTCCTCACGACGACGATGACAGATAATGATAGCAATTGTATATTTATATACTCATCGGGTTCCATTCAAGCATCCAAAATATATAGAAAATCTTTATAATAATAATAGAATTAGATGAAAGACAAAACAAAATTTTTGCCGTCAAAATATCGCTTTAAAACCTCCAGGATTGTGAGTGTGTGAATCGTATTTTCAAATGACATTTTTTTAACCTTTCGCCACAATTAGTAATATTCAGATATACCACTCAATAATTGTATCCCAAAAATGCATTGCAAGCCAATCAAGTCGGGGTTTTCAATGATATCAGCGAGACACGAGCACTCGAGTCTCTATACACATATTCGTACACTCACGCGTGAACAATAAATCTGCCACAGTGTTAGGAGAGTCACGCAACTTAAATTAGTAGGATTTAGAGAACGGCGACGTCTGTTCCCTGCTTATGTACTTAGAAGGCAATAGATCTCTCGGCTTAGAAAGGCATTAATGAAAAATGTTGCATAAACAAATATATTCCTTTTGAGAATCTTCGAGTAAACTGTCAAACCAAGTGTGACGGAAATATTCCTGTTTAAATAAATAAATAATTTATTCAGCCAATAGAAAAAAAAAGAAAGTAGCTTAAATATACATGGAATGTAAAAAAAAAAACAAAATTAAATTATCTATATCCTACATACATATTGGCTGAAAAGGGCGTTGCCTCAGCTTTGATGCTGCAGTCGGGAGACTGTAGCGCTGATTTTCAGAATTTTTTATTTAGATGATCTAATAAAGCCGATAGCATATGTCTGTTTTAAAATTCATTCATTGTAACCTTTTCTAATGGTAATCAGTTTGTTTTAACCCTTTGATTCTTATTTGACGCAGAGTAAGCTTAGTTTCAAAAGAAAAACATCAATATTTTAGTTACGAAAACATACATATCTATTATAACTGAGTTTTAACTGCTGACAAGTTATATGCATCATACCCGAACACGAGTTTTCTGCGAATAATTTTGACAAATGTGTGTATACCCTCAACGGATACATAACCAACTGGTTTACGGCGTACAAAACGAACAGCGCGGGTGAAAGCCGAATATTTTATTTTTACAATTAAAGCTTACATGTTTAATTAAAGGTAGTCTATACTAAAAAAAATGAATCTGTATTTAACTATAAGCATTTATTGGACTCATTTTCTCAAGACGAAGAAAATGACAATGTAAATAACACACTGCAAATAATACATTTATATGTGCCGTTATTGAATAAAGCAGGGATTATGGTAGTTACACCAACAGGTCCTTAAAGATTTTAATTATCTAAAAAAGAGTTCCTGTATGAATTCACGTATAAACGTAATAATATGAGGGTATATTATAGAGCCGAAGAATTTGTTTGTTTGGTAGAACGTGCTAGGTTGAAATTGAGTAATTATTTTAATACAGGATGACCCATTTATCTAGGAAAGCTATATAACATCACGCTTCGACCAATACCAATACTAGGACTGGCGTACCAACGTAAAATGTTGGCAAAATGGGGAAAATCACATCACATCAGAAAAGTCTGTTTATAGTAAGCCAACATGTTCTCTCGTCAACCGTTTCTTTTATATCAGACAGGCGAAGTTGGGCTGAAGAGCATAGACTAGCATAGACTCAAAAGAATATGCATAATCACGCCATTAATACGGTGCTTATTAAAAATAAATGGCGAACAGAAACTGGGGCGACAGATATTCGTATGATCGATGGGACTACTGCACGCTGTTACGGAGAGTGGTCGTCTACCATGTCACAGTGTGTGGTCGCTATGGATTATTTCAATGATTATGACTATAGTTTTGCTACTAGACTGTAGATTACAGCTGTTCGTGGAGTTAGATGTATCAAAATAGCAACGGCCTCGATGGCGTGATGAACTACTTGCTTCGTTAGTACCGGTTCCAGGATCGATTCCCGGAAATAGCTCCCCGCTATCTGACGCACCCCTAGTCGCGAACCCATGGACGTCAAAACTAAGCACCTGTCCAATTGTCCATTTGAGCAGCAGCAAACGTTGCTCTAAGCCTAGGTCCGAGCCTCACAGGAGGCGCCCTTAGAGCAACGTTTCCTCCACGACGCAGCAGGGCCCTTCTAAGGGCCCACCCCTCGGCGGAGCTTCTGCGCTCGCCACCCCTCTCAGTTACGCTGTCAAAGCCAGTGGGGCTGGCAGCAACAACACATTTCGAAAAAAAAATCCCGGACATAAATTTTCTAATTTGTCTAAATCTAAATATAGTCTATCTAATAAAACAATAAATCTATCTATAAAGTCTAAATATAATAGAACTCAGAGACTAACAACGCAGGGTTACAAATCCTTTGATTATTTTCCTACGACAGGTGTTCCTCAAGGCTCGCATTTAGGCCCTATCCTGTTTGTAGTTTTTATGAACGACATAACAGATCACGTTAGCTATATGTTCATTTTTTGCAGACGATTTAAAATTCTATAAATGAAATCAACAAAGATGTTGTAAAATTGCTCAATAAAATGGCAAGTTCAATAAAATGGACATAAACGCTGCAAAATGCCTCCATATGAAATTTGCAAAAAAAGAAACACGTTACGGCATCGAGCTATTTAATAAACAATATTACTCACGTTTCATCATCATCCGTAAAAGATTTGGGCGTCGTCATGGATAAAAAGTTTGAACATATTGATCAAACCACACTACAAGCTTAGAAGTTAACTGGATTTCCTAAATCTGCCCTAGTTTTGTATAAGTCTCTTATAAGAAGTAGTCTCAAGTGTGCGTCTCGCATTCGAAACCCGTTCTGTAAAACACACAGCGATAGAATTGAACGGGTGCAACGTACCTTACCAGATTTCTGGCTTCTATGGGTAAAGACTGTCACTACCGTGCAGACTATCATACCAGATCATCCCATTTTGAACTTAGTTCTTTAGAAACACGGCGTAAAATTTAAGATATAAAAACACTCTATAAGATTTTACAATGCCAAATTATTTGTTCAGATTTTAATGAGAAGATTAACATTAATGTACCAAAAACTATGCCAATTGGTTTTTTTTCTTTATTGCTGTCAGATTAGCGCTTGACTGTGATCTCACCTGATGGTAAGTGGTGATACAGTCTAAGATGGAAGCGCGCTAATCTGTTAGGAGGCGATATACTCCTTACGGTTTCTACCCAGCATCGTACCGGAACACAAATCTCTTTCTTTGGCGATACGTTTTTGCTGGTAGGGTGGTAACTAGCCACGGCCGGAGCCTCCCACCAGTCATCAATACATTTAATTTAAATTTTTATAGGACCAATGTTGGAAGATATGCTCCTTTGAACAGACTCATGGAAACATACAACATGGTCTCATCTAAAGGTGATATAGACATTCTCGGTTGTGAGAATTATTTCAAGTTTGTCAAAAATATTATACTTAGTTTTCTTACGTATATTTTATGTGACATTGCACTTTGCATTTTTACACGTTTCTTGGCCCACGCAATTTCATGTACACTTGTTTGTTTAAATTGCGTAAAATGTTTCCAAACAGACACAACAAATCGATATAGTTATATAGGCAAATGACGAGGTGGTGCAGACAGCCGCAGTCGGTTAGCGGTCCCTCTAATCAATACATCGATAAAATTTAAATAATCACTTCGCTAATAATAAGTGAAAGTCGTGTAATGACGGTCGTTTGTTCCCGATAAATAATCAAACAACAGACCGACGACGCATAATTAACATCTAATATACAGAATTATAATACAGAAGCTCGTGTGGGTTGATAAGGGACCAGCTGGAACAATTCGTCACACAAAAGAGTAAATTTAATAGAAAAGTAATAAAGAGACAACCTTAAAAGATAGACATATTCTAGCAAGAAGTTTTTAAGGAGAATAATAAATTCAAGCCTGGCGGAAAAGGAAATATCCAGAGCGTGTAGTTTTTATTCACGTAATTTTATCACATCAGGTTCAAAGACCAATTATCAATCATAGACTAGATTCAATCTTATCTGACTTCATGTATAATGATTATCGCATGCTGTGATAGCCTATTATTAGTTATTATATATTAGATATATTTAAATCCTAGTTATTTTTAATCATAAATTAAATGTATATTATGTAGCTGCTGTTGGCTGTCCAAAATAAAATAAATAAAAAAGATTACGCAAATTTGGGCAATATATAAAGTGTATACAGTGCCTTATTCGTAAAATAAATTTTTAGAACTGCTAGTAGATTCAGTATCAACAGGCAATTTTGAGTAATTGACAAATGTCATATGTAAAGTTATAAGGAATTAAGCGTATGACGAATACGACCTAATATCCTTATTTCATATGTAAGGACATATGAAATTCGCGTTTCGTACGGGATAATTTCAATTTATTCTGTAAAATATGTTCAATTAATCAAAGCACTTGTTATTTATGCACTTTTGCCATCTCATAGGTAGTTCATTGGTCCCTTTACTAAAAAAAATCATCGGTGTGAGATAAACTGTTTGAAGGCGGTTTGGACTGACGCATCAGAGTAGATTGTTGAAGCAAGTTCCGGGGATTGCGGTGGAAGTCGCAGCATTCAATTGCAGCTCATCTAGCTCAGTGGTTGTTGTCTTGCGTTGTCGTGAACCAGCAGTGGCCTAGAGCGATTGACTAATCTCGGTTGTTTAGCAGCCAGTTCTTCCTTCATGGTTTGCACTTGCTAACAATAGATATCTGCCGTAATCGTTTGGCCAGCTTTTAGAAAGCAGTAGTGAACGATACCGGCGCTATTCCGCCAATCAGTCACAGGCAACTTTTTCTGAACCAATTTTCGTTTAGGCCAGGACTTGTCTGGGTCACCTGGGTTCAGCCATTGCGACGATCGCTTCCGGTTATCGTACAGTACCCAGTTTTCATCACAAGTAATGACTCGATTTAAAATCCCTTAATTATTGTGTGTATTGTGTCGGTTGAGCAAAGGATCCTTCCACAATAGCGGGCCGTCGTCGGTGCTGAAGGTTGAAATTTCCAGAATGAAAACGTTGAAACCAAAAACCTACCGTGCTTTCTTTTGCGTCACAAGCGCCCTACATCGTTAATTCTTCGAGCTGTTTCTGCAGCACTGGTGCCACGTCAAAACTCGTACTCGTAAATATATATATTTCATGTTTTCCATTGTGCGTTAATAAGCGACGCCAGAGAAAAAAATAATGACGAAAAATATAAATGAATGCCTGTTTTCAAAACTGAAATGTACCACCTAAATGAATTTATAAGTTTAAATTTGGAATCCTTAACCCAAGAGGGGATATTTCAGATCAAAATGGTCAGGATGACAAAAAGCTAACTTCATATGTGAGGACCTAATATAAGCTTGAAAAAAAAATTGTGTTAACTTGGTAATATGATTTTGAGCGAAGGTTATCGTATGTATTAGCGGTTCACAACTCTAGGAACTAGTTTGGTGAACCTAGGAATTTCATATTGTAGAAAGCATGGCCCGGCTGCCTAGATACAGCTGGCTGCACGTCTGTGTGTAGCATTAATAGGTGCTGCGACTAACTCTGATATTGGTCACAAACGTTTAACTCCTCATACACGTGGAATATCTTCTTAAAATAAACGTACAGGCATATTTAGCGGACCATAAAAAGAAGGTTTGATATCAGTATCATATAAGGTTGCTGGCTGTTGGCTGGTTTACACGTCATTTCATTTAAAAAGAAATCATTTCAAATTAAGAAAACAAGTGAACATCTCATTTTATGCAATTGTTTTAATTTTAGTCAAATACACCTCATCTGGAGCGAACTTCGAATATTTCTTCCATCTGAGTTTGATTTAAAATGTCATTGTTAATGTTTTTGTTAATCGCGTATCTTTTTGGAGCTGAGGACTGAATTATGCCTGATTTAGACCCAACGGAGATTGCCAGGACATTCGAAATGCGAAGAAATGGTCAAACCTACAAAGTGTTATCCAGAGATCTTCGTCGATCAGTTTCAACAATTCATCTCAGTGTCCAACGGTTCAGGGAGACCGGTACTTATGTGAGAAGAGCAGGACAAGGTAGAACCCCCGTTTGACGGACGGCCAAGCCCGACATGAGTTGGAATCAGTGCGGGGTGTAACCGCAAATGAGTGTACGGTACGAAGAAGGTTCGAAGAAGCTGGTTTGGGTTCATTTGTGCCCGCCAAAGCACGAAGGGTCGACTAAATCATCGTAGAAACAGGTTAGCTTTTGCTTAAGAACGTCGACATTTGGAACGCGGACCAATGGAGTAAGGTATTGTTTAGTGATGAGTGCAGATTTCTCTTCAATCAAAAGAATATACAGACGGTGGTGGATCAATAATGGTTTGGGCGGGCATTTGTTTCGGAGCTCGCACAGACTTGGTAGTGATTGACAGAGAGAGTCTGACTGCAGACCGCTATATCAGAGAAGCTTTAAGAGAACATGTCGTACCCTTTGCCCCACCACCACACACATACGAGTATATCGGTGACGATTATGTTTTTATTCAGGATAATGCTCAGCCGCATACCGCTCGGGTAACTCAAGTATATCTTAATGATATGAATATGTAGTGGCCGGCGATATCACCGGATATGAATCCAATAGAGCACGTTTGGGACTCCCTGAAAAGAAAAGTTAAGTCCAGAATTCCAGCTTCTGTCAACGTGGGTGAACTGCGAATCGCCGTAATTGAGGAAAAGCGGAGACTATCCCAAGAGACCATCGATAACATCATTCTCAGTATGCCTAGACGGGTAGAAACTTTAATAAGAGCACCTAGAGGAAATACGCAACGTTAATCACAATTTTTTTTTAATATTAATTTTCATTTTTCCCGGTTACATAAAAAGTTTCCTCGCAAAATATGTTCTTAATGTGATCTTATTTTAATTAAAACAAATGAAAATTTAAATAACAAAAGAAGTGTAGTAAGTAGATTTTAATATAAAACCATATTTTTAAATTTATTTTGTGTTCCGCTTAATATGCCGGTGTATAATCAACTCAAAATCAAAATATTCTTTATTCAAGTAGCCTCAAAAAGCACTTTTGAAGTATCCGGTTCGGAAAGTAGAACCCGCTGAGAAGAAACCGGCAAGAAACTCAACGGTTACTATTTTAAAGATAGCTCTGTATATTACTTCTGTGAGCAACTGGAATCAAGTCCAAACATTTCTATGGCTTAAATAATCTTCAACAATATAATATGCCTTTTGTAAAAGGATGTTTTTGACATATTTTTTAAAATTATGTGGAGGCAAATCTAAAACTGATTGCGGTATCTTACTAAAAATGCGTAAGCAAATGTTTTTTGTTTTTTTAACATTTTATTTTCTGATATTACACTTTTCTACACATTGAGCTTACACAAAGTAATAAATAATACAGTAGAATAAATACATTAGTTATTGCAGAGGAATGTGATGCCGAAAATGGGAATACCGCTCAGCTATCGTTGGGGACTAGCCCAACGCTGGTTTTCAGCGGCGACCCGGGACGAACACAAAACTTAACCTTTAACACATTTAACCTAAAAATAACAGAATATGTACACATATATACACATACATACACACATATATATATATATATATATATATATGTACATATAATTCTGAACCTTCGTCACACTAAAATATGGGATTACAAGTTTGTTTTTATTTCTGGTGTTAAAATTGAGTATTTCACTTTCTTTGCTTTAGAAGTGAATATTATCACGGATACATAAGATATTCTTCAATATATATTGCGAAGGTACTGGGAGCATTGTTGCATCTTTGAATTTATCTCTGAGAGAAGCACGAGATCCCAATTGGAATATGGCACTTATTGCTCTATTCGCTATGTTTTATATAGTTTGTGAATACTGAGTGGAAGTCGTATATTTGTGTATACGATTTTTGCTCAGTTTGTCTGAAACCATTGGTCTAATTTCCTTGAAATTCAGCATAGTTACTCCGTCCGCAACATAGATCCTCACTAAGAGTGACCTTGCCCATATTCCCTGGGGGTCAAGTAGAACTGTAGTAATTCCGAGGCACAACGAAAACTGAGTTTCCCATTCCCATAGTAATTCCGATTTTTTTTTATTGCTGACAGATTAGCGCTTGACTGTGATCTCACCTAATGTTAAGTGATGATACAGTCTAAGATGGAAGCGCGCTAATCTGTTAAGAGGCAATATACTCCTTACGGTTTCTACACAGCATCGTACCGGAACACAAATCTCTTTGTTTGGCGGTACGTTTTTGCTGGTAGGGTGGTAACTAGCCACGGCCGAAGCCTCCCACCAGTCCAGACTCAGACAAATTAGAAAATACAATTTCCTAAATTCGTCCTACCGGGGATCGAACCCGGGACCTCCGCTAGCAAAGCGAATACTCGCACCACTGCGCCAGCGAGGCCGTCAGAGATTTTAAGAGTGGCTTCGTGTTACTCGCTGATTACAGAGGTCTGAATGATTTTTGTTAATCGATTTGTAGATCTTGACTTTATCCGTATTTAAAATCATCATCATCATCTGTACATTGTTGATAATATGTGGAAACAACTTTATCAACCCTTTCAGGGAATGTTCGAATTCATTTAGATAAAAGAAACAATCAACAAAATTGTTTTAATAAGATTAATCATTTTCATTGCTGATTTGAAATGAAATAACTTTAACGTGATATGTTATTTAATTATTTAAAAATATTTATTTGATAAACATTGAAACTTTTATATATTTTCCACACATTCTCTATGATTTCGTTTCTGCGTTACACGAACATTTCTCAATGCCGCAAATGTAAACGAAGTAGCAAACTTATATTGCTACGTTTTATCGAGGGAGGAACTGGAAGCATTACTTACATTTTGCAAAACATCCTAGGGCCTGTTTAAAGTTAACATCACGCACAAAGAATATACACTATACATCTCTTTGAAATATCGGTTGCCAAATGGCTGGCAAGGTATTCCAGCTATACGACTGAATTTGGCAGTTCCACTGGTTTTAGAACATTCTATGTGCGCCTGAATTCACTTCACTGCTTATGGACCGTATTTCGGTTCATTTCTTTTACATTGAAGTTATTCGCTAACAGTGATGGTTAATTGTTTGCTTCGGTTGGTCTCGAAGCGGTCCATGGTCTTGATGTCCAGGATCATGGAGATCGAGATCGCTAACCCTATCAGCATGGTGAAGGTCACCATCAAACCGGACCTGTGGGTGACAAATAAATGCATTTGTATAATATAAAGAGTAAAAGGGGCTTCTGCTGTCAAATTATGAAGCTGCACACCATATTGTGCAAAAACCATAAATAGGTAAAATACCTTTTACCAGATTAGCGCGCTTTAGTCTCGCTATATCATGATTAACCATCAGATGATGACCATGTAACGTCCACTTGTCAGCAATAAAAAACAAAACAGTTCTCACCAAATAGGAACTGTGGTAAATCCAATACAATCGAAAGCATCTGCAAATTTCTCCGTGCTGTCCATGAATGGTTGCATCTGGAAAATGATAATAAATCTATTACAACCTAAAAGTCATGATTGCCTACCAACAAATCAGTGGTGCAGGGTGGTTGGGTAAAGGCTTCAAAAATCCTCGCTCCTTGGAGTTGGGAGGTTTGTGCGCAATGGGACGTTAAAAGGTCGCTGCTTACCTAGTTACATTACTTGTTAATGAAAATACACTTACACAGTCGTGTCGCACCGCTATAGTCATTGGGAATTAAGCTTATAGTAGCTGAATTAATCGAGGACGATACGATAAGCACAAAGCCAGCACGAGCCGCTCATAACCTAAAGTATAGTGGTGTAAAAGCGCTGGCAAAACATTCCAAGTTCAATAGTGGTGCGCACTAACGAGGCCAATGATTCTACACGGGAGGAAATTTGTATAAAAATGAACAGTAACAATCAGATTTACCTGTATGTTCGTGAACGTTAGAGTGGCTCCTTCAGCTGAATAGACGAGAGGTAAAGAGCAGTGGTATGCTTTCCCCAACACGGCAGAGGGGGCGTCTGGAGGCGCAGGAGCCTGGAGATTTAAGCCAGTGTTTTCTAGTCCGCGCTTGACCTCCACCCCTACGGCAGTCCACCAGCCCCCCGATTGTTTAAAGGAAAATTCCAAAGTTATCTGTAATGGAAAAAATTGGGCAATTGCAAGTGTTATTCGCTAACTAAAATAATAACTGCTAGTTTAATGATCGCACACTCAGCCACATCGGGATTAACGAACCTAACACTTCTAGAAATACTCTAACTAGTATTTAGTGTTATAGGGCGATGGTTTTGCACCAGCGAGGTTGGCAGATCTCTGTTTATATACGTTTAATATTATTTTGGAAGAGTGACCTTGTCCCTGGTGTTGTTCCTGTCGGCAAAGCGAACCACGAGTATGGTGTAGAGCCTGGTGGGCTTGACGGTGGGCTCGCCCACGGGAGTGTCGAATAGTGTGACGGAGCCGTCCGCCCACTTCAGCTCGGGCCAGCTCGCCGAGTACAGCAGGGCGCCTTTGCCGGGTGGCCCTGCGAGTGGCAGAATCTGTCTCTAGAGTCCTCATGGGTTACTATAAAAAACGACGTGCTCAAATTTCCTACGTTATTACGACTGGTAGCCGTCAAATCATCATGTCTGTTCAGCACCATTAAAACCAAAATGTAGTCGAAACAACGGAATACAATGTATATATAACGACACAAACCAATTAATCTCTTGTTCTACCACGTGATAATATTCACAGTGTGGCTAAGCTTTTCTAAATATAGTAAAATAAAGGAGGAACCCAGAAATATCATTTTTATGTACTATGTTTTAACGTAACTACCGACACTCTTTTCTCGTCGTCGACAGACGGACAGCCTGACAATGCTTTATTCATATTTTATTATGACAACTTTGACTTTTCCTCTGTTTGTATACAAAATCCCGTCAAAGTCATTCCAGTCGTCGTATTTTAGTAAGAAAAGCGAAGGACGAATTATGAGAACATAAGTTGTGGGATTTTTCTTTCATTTACCTAGGCGAGAGGTGTCCCCCAGCTTCAAATATTGTACATTAAGTTCATAGGTTATTTGTGCAGTCGAGGCGGAAAGCCCATGGTATTAGGATGAAATAGACAAAACAATTCGGCCACTTTAACCGACAACACATCCAAGTTCCTACAAATGTCTATAGGCGGAGAGAAAAATACCAGTGGCGTTATAGAGGGCATATTTGGGCAAGGTCCGGGCTGGCTTCTCTTCCTCGGCGCTGGGGGCCGTGCTGCTGGCGGTGGGCCTGTCCTCCGCCTGACGTCTCACTCGGGACCATTCCGCGTCGTAATCGGTCAGTTGGCTTTGTGACACGGAGTTGCCTGCATTATATTAATGGTTTACTTAAATAATGTATAAATTATATGCATGTAAATATTTAAAATTAAAAAAAAAGCTTTTTGGGAAACCGTTAAAGTAGAAGTTTTGTCATATTGGTTTGCGTACCAATGCGGCATTATGCTGAGGTGCCTCCCATTGGGGATATCTGTTATTTTTACTTGTATCTTGTATCTTACATCTTGTTACTTGTTTATCCCAAATAAATGATTATTTATTATTTATTATCAAGTAAGTTAAATGAGCATCAAATAGACGGCGTTAAAACGTCATATTTCAGAGCCCATTAGGTTCAGAAATCATCAGTCAGGTTGAGCAAACGCCTTTTTAACATGATACCTAAAAATACTCCTATACAAAAGTCATATTATAATGTTGAATATTATTTAAGGAATAAAAATATATGACTTGGTTCTAGTTGTATGTGAAAACTTAATATTACACAGCGTATCCTGATATATTTTAAGTTTCTCAGTCGAATCAAGTTTTCTAACTGGTAATAGATTATCAACGTTCAGAAGAGCATTTAAGGCCTACTTTAAAGTAGAACATTCACGTATCGACGTAAAGATCTTTAGCAGACCTTCCGCGCTCACCACCTGTCCCAATTACGCTGATAAAGCCAGTGGGGCTAACGACTTAAGGGCATTCTATCAAAACACACCACGTACCCAAGACGCCCAGCACGCGCCCGGGTCCGTAAATGTCTTGCAGCCTGGCGAAGGTCTCAGTCATCTGAGCGTCCCGCTCCGACCACGGCCCCTGCAACGCCAGCACCTGCAGCACGACAAGGACGACCCGATGAAGATTTTGTAAGGAGATGTTAAAAAATACTCTAATTGTTGATACAAACCATGATGACCTAATGGTGAGACGCTTAGAAAATGCTATTTTTTAAAATTTGTCTAGCCGGGAATTACATATAACCTAACTGAAGGATATACTTTTTAACAACACCACTGACCTGGGTCTCATTGATAATATAATCCGGATGAACGTCGAGGAAGTCTTGTGGCAGAACCAACGTCGTCTGTCCTTCGAGCATCTTCCTCAGTCTTGGAAAATTACCACTGGACAGCGGCATGGAATCTTGGTTATTAAACACCACAATCGCCGCCTGTTCTCCATATATCTTCATCAGGTCGTCTTGATCCAGAGATTTCAATGCAGGCCTCCTGTATCTTTCGAGAGATTTGGGCCCAAAAAATAGGAAGGGGCCTTCCAAATTTGCTCGACAAACGTAACATAGTGATAGAAATAGTAATAATTCAGAACGCATTTTGTCACGAATTTCACTGCAATGAGTTCGACTCGAGATAAGGAAGTATTGATTCCAGACACGCATGCGCGATGGATCCCTCTCGCTTACACTTGGTTCCTAATGATATAAAATTAGCCCATTGGAAGCCCACCGAGGAGGATGGAAATGAAACTAAAACGCACCCATATTTTTTAACCTTCCGAGAGGATACTGCAAGAAATTCGATAGACGTTTATGAAATAAAAATATAAACACACATTAATCAATATCCGGTGACTTATGAATATATGTATAAAAATAAATATACAATGTCGTGTAAGTTGCGCCATTCATAACTCGAGAACAGCTGGACTCATTTTAATCGAAATTTAAACAAAAAAATCCTGTGGTCAATTCCCACGTGGTAGAACCTTCAAAATGTTAGTTTGAAGATAATGAGATGAATGTAAAATATCGGCAAAAGGATGACTGTAGGTTTCAGTAATAATTTAACATGAATTCCCTCTACACCTTGGTGGACACGGGGAGGGGGGAGGAGGAGGAATGAAATCGCTGAATCGCTGAGACAATTTTAATGAATTCCATTGACTGCAGAAGGACAGACACTTGTGGCATAAAGGCGTCGACCGCGGGCCGACACGCAATTCATTAGATAATACTTTTGAACAGAAATGAAACACTAATATTGCATTATGTAAATATTTTTATTCAACAATCATATATTTAAAAAACAATGTATGGAATGCAATAGAATCAACGTCGCGTCTCAAAGTCAGCGATTATGACATCGCAAGCCACCTGATGAAATGCAGGAATGCCAACAAAGTGGCGCTGGACACTGCCATCGATGCTGACGATGGATTTGCCGAGAAGAAAAACGACTTTTCTGAAATATCATGATGTATTTTAAATTAAGTAGGCAACAGTTTTCCTACCCGCGATTGATATTGTCACGGAAGGTTCATCAAACGCCATTTTCCTTGCGAAGATCGATTCTCGACTGAATGACAAGATTTCTTTAAACTAATTTCTACAAAGCGCAAAGCAAATCTTCTCCTCCCCGTACGACACCCCCTAAAAGTCTTCTGCGAGAAAACATAACTTATAGCCTTCTAGACGGGTCCATCTATCTATATATACTAAAATACGTTATAATCGATTCAGTTTAAGACTGAAAACGTAACACCGTACATTTTTCAGACAAAGTACCAGTACAACAAATTTTATTTATGATACTTTCTCGTAGTCGTTCATTTTTATGTTTACTATCAACGCTTTACTGATTGAGAGGGCCGTGGGCTCCCTCGTGTCAGCGAAACTACTTACTCTTTTTCTCGTTGGGGTCCGTGACCCCGCACTGTTTATACGAGATGGTGGCTTTCCTCTTGGTGTTGATGTACCCGGGGATGTACAGACTGGGCGAGTCCAGGCGGCCCGACGCCAGCAACCTGCGGTTTGAGCTTTAAAGTCCTACTAAATTACTCAAACATTGCTTGAGAGACAACCTTAAGGGCCGGTGTAGCCAACTCCTGACCTGAACGCATAATATAAAAATAATTAAGTGGACATAGTTTTTATCAAGAATTAGAGAAGAAAAGTATCTCTCTAGCGATCACATTTTACTGAAAACTCACACACATTTTTTCTTACAATTTAAAGAAACATTAACTTTCCGCGCTGATACTGATAAAATATTGATGATGAGCGACCTGGAAAAGTCCAGCTCGAGACGGTTAGCCTCGGGCCCGCTAAAGTGCAGCAGCAGCTGGATGCAGCCGCCCTGGTGCAGCACGCGCGTGCGGCGCGAGTCCACGCCCACCATCCACTCCGGCACCCCCATCACCTTGCGCACGTCCTCTAGGAACTTGCCCCTGCACACGGAAACTCGCCAACATAACAACGTGTCAGCACCGCCAAAGATGCCGAGTAGAACCATATTCTACATCTATAAAATGACGACGATATAATATATGTATGACAATTCAGCACGCTGCTCATTCTAAATTTCAAAGATGTGGCTGAGTAAATTTAAATCTTTCATTAAAAGAAAGCTAAACGTACGCTAAAAGTAAAAACGTACACCTTAATGCGTTTGTTGTGGGCTCTTCTCAGATCAGGGCGCGAAGGAACCCTCGTAACTTTAGATTGTAAGTCGTTCTTTATTGTTATCATAAGTCATTAATTTAAATAAAATACGTAAAAAAAACCCTAAATTTGACGATTTAAAAGTGCTGTAATAGGCCTACTTGGATAAAGATATTTTGACTTTGGCTTAGTGGGGCACGCCTCTGATGGGAGGGTCGAACACTCACAGCACGAAACGGGGCGGCTTCATGACGTTGACGAACTTGATGATGTCCTTGTCGGGCTGGATGTTGGCGCAGGCGAAGCGCTCGCCGCCGCGCTCCGGCCCGAACAGCACCACGGAGCGGCCCATGGCCGACACCGCGCCCTCCAGCGGGAAATTGCTGTCCACGAACATCTGCCGCTCGGCGCCCAGAGCTGCCACACACGGCACACGTTTAGCGCGTGAACTCGGAACGTTCTCATGAACAGTCACCAGGCCGTTGTGCTGACTGAGATAACTCCGGCCTTAAATAATCTTTAACATTATAGGAACGATTGGCATGTTCGTCAACATTATGTAGAGGTAAATCCAAAAATGATTGCAGTATTTTCTTAAGCATACGTGTACTCAACCTAGCAAATGATTTCGAAACAGTTTCACGCTAAAATTAGTGCGTTACAAGTTAATTTTGCGACTGCCTCATTGGTCTAGTGGTTAGCATGTTCGACTACAGACATGAGGTCCTGGGTTCGAGTCCCGGGTCGGGCCAATTCAAAAATCGACATTGAGTTTTCTATTAAGATTTTCTCAATATTTGCCCGAAGTTGGGAAGTTGGCGGTGTGATCCACCCCCGTGCCTCGGAGAGCACGTCAAGCCGTCGGTCCTGCGCCCGATCTCTCTCCGGTTGTGTCGGATTACCGTCACATCGGACTATGAGAGTGAAGGAATAGAGCACTTGTGTACTATGCCTGCCAATCCGCAGTAGAGCAGCGTGGTGGGTCTATGCTCGAAAAACCCTCTCTCATATAAGTGAGGAGGCCTGTGCCCAGCAGTGGGACGTTAATGGGCTGTTGCTTACTTTTTTTTAAGTTAATTTTTTATTTCTTATATGAAAGTTGAGCATTTCGCGTTTTTACAGTGTAAGAAAACATCGACAAACCCTTCACGTCGCATCCACGTGACTGGAACTTTTTAAACGCGCAAAGTTTGCTTGATTGCTTGACTATGAAAACCTAATCCAATTATACCGTCTAAAATGTTAAAGCGTTGATGATTTATTCTCTACGTAACATGGTGATAATCGTAATTTTATTGGCAGCGTCCAATAAAGTGTTAATAAACCATAAGCATAATTAGAGTGACGCCCTAAAGAGCGACTGGGCGGGGGCGGTCCCCTTATGCCTCAGAATAGTAGTCTAAATATACTCGCGTGAGCCACACTTTTTCCTACGACATATTCATTTGCCAAATACTGAATTTTGAATAGGCCTGTGTTCAGCACCGTCTAGCGTATAGAAATATAGTTACTGATAGTTCCCAGCCGGGCGGTGAGGTCCCCCACGTCACAGCGCAGAGGGTTGTCTGCCCCGCACTCTTGACTGTATAGATCGTGCTGGGATATTAAAAAAACTAGATTAAAACAAAAGCGGTGACTAAAATCCTCAAAGTTGAGGTACTTCCACATTTCCAGTGTTGCAACGTTGCAAGCGGACTAGTGGGAACTTTATTGGGATTCTATATATTTTAATAGTTACTTAATCGTATTTTGTGCTATACTAAAAGAAAATTAAACATAAGTATGCAATAACAACATCCAGATGTTTTGTACTTTAGAAAGATATTCAAACGGCGTCCAAAATCAAAAGAATTATTAAGACTTAAATGAAGTAAACACTGCTCACGTTGAGAGGGTCGGCGAGCTGCGTGAAGTAGGGGTTCCAGCGGTAGCCGCCCGCCACGCAGCGCGTGCCCGTCACCTGCACGGCCGCGTCCACGCCCACCGGGTTCACGAAGATCTCCCAGCGGTGGTGCCGCGTCTGCCACGCACACAACGTTGCATTACCTGCATTGCTGGGACCGATACGCATTCGCAGAATACAAGAGCGGCCAATGTTAAAGATTCTACTGTTTCTATGCCAGTAGGCCTGACAAAGTCATGTTAAGTGAACCTTATCATTCACATAAACTTGGTTAAAATAACAGCATAAAGTAGGAGCTTTCTGTGACTTCCCTGCTCATACCTGCCCGAATAAGAGCTGCAGGCAGTGACTGAGTACAGCTAAACCTTACTTCTGTTAGCGGTGCTTCTATCATCGCAACTGACAGCAATATATATATATAATCGTTGACGTCATTTCGAAACGTCAACCTCCACTTTTTAACCAACATCAATCTGTTGTATGAATAAACAGAATAAGAGAACATCAAGGTGCTCACCAAATTCCGATCCCTCACTCCCGGGTGACGCAGCTTGACCTCGATGACGGTGTCACTCGCGCTGCCGTCGTTGTGGATGAGCTGCGTCATGCGGATGTAGCCGTGCGCGAACCCCCCGGGGTGGTGGAACGACGCGATGGCACGGATCTCGCGCGCCTCCGAGGGGCTGTAACCCCGCTCGATGGACGAACATGCCCAGCGACGGTCCTTCGCCTGAACACAAATAAAACGCTTCTACTGTTCAATTTATCGGGTTAGGGAACTCCCTCCCACTACGAATTTAACAGCCGGAATCACTATCAACTTCCAAGCATTGAGTAAAGGAATTTTAATTATCTCATGATATATAACATATAATAGCATAGGGGCATACGGTTCTCCGCCGACATCGTCATTAATGGCATTCAAAATTTCTATACTGTGGGCGTTGATGGGTAATGTCGGTGCAATCAAACACTTTATTAATTAACTCGGATTATAATGTTCAGTCACTTAATGTTCCAGATATCAATTTACACAAACTCAGCAATAATAATAGCCAGGAACGCGACAGTTTCATTCGGTCGATCGCTCTGGCGGACTATCACTCGGGAACTCGTCCGCTGTTGGCTCACGACGTATGACTCTGTCCCACGCCCACAGATGGCGCCAGCGTTCCACAGACTACTGCACTCCGACATATAAGTTTATTGGGGACCTCAATATATAGTTACATACGTATATATGTGTATTATATATATAGCTTTAATAATTTTTGTATTGATTTCAAGTGTTTGGAAGTGAAAATTCTTTAGCGTCACAAAGATGTGCAGCGATTTTATGTTAGTCATTTAATATACTGTTCTTCATAAAATATAAAATAACGGTGTTTCGTAAATTCTCCTTTCTTAATTTTACATTTAAAAACAAAATTTTATTAATAACTTCTAATATTGACAAAATCACGTGGCATTTGTATTTACAATTCGTCATTTGTGATTACAATAAATTATTTGTATTAAGTTTCGACACTTTTAATATTTTAACAATTAAATTCATTAGATTTCTAACAAACCCTTCTAATCTATCTTATTTCTTCTGCACCTCCCACTTCTGTTTCTTTTTCCTCCCACCAAAGGTTGTCTGTGAGAGATCGCTACAAGCGACAAGACTACCTTAATTTTGCAAACTTAGTTATGTACTGTTTTTTTTTTAAATTTTAAACTATGTGGAATAAAGTATACATAAATAAAAGTAAAAAATGCATAAAAAAATCAATGTGCATATCGGTCTTGTATATCACCGAATAAATTTGGGCTCTAGTATAGTAATATAGTGCTATTTACTCTTAAATAGTAATGATTGTGAAACCCTCGTTTAACTTACCAGAAGTAACAGAAGACTCCCCGTTTCCTTTTTAAGCTGTCAGTTGTCACTTTGTTAGATTTATAGGAAGAAACAGAAACTCAGTGTGTAGTGTATGTACACCCATATAGTTGCGCATCATAATATCTCCTGCGCAGATGGCATTTTCTGGAAGAACTTGGCCTAACGTTACCTTCCTATGCAGAGCCACAGATCGTCCCAGGATGCTGTAGGGTCCGTAGAGTGAGATCTGCGTCTCGTTGTAGAAGGTAGAATATTTCTTTACGTTGTCTAGAAGACCGTACTTTTCACCGAGGTCTCCAAGTTCGTACTGATCTGCTGTTCCTAAATACACAATTTAGTCAGTAGTAATCGAACATTTCAGCAGGAGACCAATCACAAAAGTCGAGTCATTATCCGCGCCCAATTTATACATATAACGCTATAAATATCCTCATCAGTTTTTATGGATTATTGTAGTGTAAACATAGATAAACTTAGAAACGGATGGACGGCAAAAAGCAGTCTATTTTTTTTCCCGCAAAATAAAACTTTAACGAGGTGATACAATGAAGAATGTCTGCGTAGCTACGAACCATCCCACGGGCAATGGCCAGATAAAATCAAAAGGCATAACAACTCTGTGGCTTTTAGCCAACAAGGGGTAGATATCGATTTGTTAACAGGCTAGAGCGTGGCCATCTTAGACTTTGTTATTACCATCACAATCATGTTTCACAACAATCCTGTACGCAATAAAAACAATAGACATTCTTCTTAATAGATTTGAGAATGAATATCTACGATACCTCTAGCAGTAGGCGGACTCAGGGACTTATCGACATGGAATGGATTGTAGGTGTCGTAGATTGTGGTTTTTTCGCACGGGAACTCGAGTTCTTTTTCTATTGGAGCCTGGAATGAAAAGAGATGAATATTTACGACGGACCTCCAATAAAACAGTAAAGCGTCAAATTAAAATCTCAGAGCTTTCACATATATTTGCAAAAAACGTCCCAATTTTATTATTATTGGTTATGAAATGTGCACAAACATCAACCACTTCATAACAATGGCCAGGATTAAATACAAAATACGCGTTGAACCACAAAAAATATCATATTTCCGGTTTCCCTCTCGTTCTCCAACGGCACTAGAGGAAGACGGCACGGATCGCTTACCTTTAGGCTGGTGCAAGTACTGATCGGACACGGATGTTTCGGAAAGTACTTGCATCAGATAGCACGACGGAAAGAGTCCTCTATCTGCCATCAGTGTGGTGCGCCTGCCGATACGGCGACCCACACTATGGCAGAATGTCCGGCTTGGGGACCACAGCGACATCCACTGATGTCCCTCATCGGAGCGGATCTCTCACTGCCAAGTGTAGTGGGCGCCATGCTTGACAGTGAGATAGGATGGAATGCAGTTGCCTCCTTCTGCGAAGCCGTCATTTCTCTGAAGGAGGCAATGGAGCGAGTACGAGAAGCTGCAGCGGATGCTGCTCCCCTAAGGAGGAGGAGGCTGGGTGGCAGGAGGCGTCTTTACGAACGCCTCTTGTCTCCTCCTTGAACATCCTCAGTCGGTTCACCCGGGAGTGTCAGAGTGAATGCGCAAGGGAGCCTCTGACACTCCACATTCAGGGTGAGGAGGGTGTCGCTGGGTTTTAGTGGGTATTCTGGCCTTGCCGGTGAGTCCCACACTCCCTGCCTAGTGGCAGGGGTGCGCAAATGCATTTCCCAGCGAAAAAAAAAAAAAAAAAAAACGGCACTAGAGGAAGAAATTTAACTATAGTCCAGCTGCGAGAACTAACCATGTGTATCTTGTAGTCGCTTATGTCGTCGGCCAAGCCGTCCAGCGTCACCTGCACGTTGGCGATGTCGTACTCGGACTGCTGCGTGACCTCCAACTTGCCAGACAGCGCGACGCCATTCCCGTTACCGAACCAGTCCTGCACCACCGCCTTGCGACGGTGAAGACCGTTTACTCTGCATCAACATCGACACATATACATATAATCGACATTTTTAACAATGGAAGTTTTGAACCGAAACCTCTTAACGTCGGTACTTCTACTAGCTTTTGACGACGATTTCACATAAATTCCGTGAACCGTATGCTCAGTATCATACCTAATGTTAAACGTTTGCATAAGTCGCTGATTCGAGGGGTACTCACATGGAGCAGGCCATCCTCTCTCCCCTGGCTACGGGGCCGTGGTCGTCGTAAATGACCAGCGAGCGTCGCATGATGGACCGCTTGCCGGCCAGCGCCACCAGCGTGTCCGTGAACAGCCGCCGCGTTAGCCGCGCGCTGTCCACCTTCTTGCCCGCCACGGCCAGCGTACCGTGTCTGGAACACTATATTTCATTAGTCCCTAAACCCGAAGTATCCACGAGGGTATTGAGGACGAGGGATGGACGATCCGAATACATGTAGCTGGAAGTCGGAATTGACACTACGGGGAGGTATAAAGAGGCCGACCTGGTGTTGAGGTCCCCGAGGCGGCAGAGGCCGCGCAGCCCGGGTCGGCACGAGGTCTCCGGGTGGCGCGCGTCGGCGTCGAGGCCCTGCTGCTGCAGCACGGCTCCGGCGCTGAGGCAGCGCGCCGTCCAGTTGTAGTAGTCCTTGCCGGGCGCGTGCTCGTGCACGGCCCAGCGGTGCTCGAAAGTGTTGTTCACGCTGGAACCGTCCGCGTGCACCTGTCGCGGGGAAGGTCAAGCGGGCAACCACGGGTATGCCGTGGCTCTATTTAACACCATCGAATACTCAGAAAAAATATTTTCGGCAATTCGTGATAAATATTCACTTTATGATTTAGTGCGCCTGTATAACTCGAGCGACGCTGTCATCTTCTTCAAAGTGAGTGTATAATCGGAAGGAATGATTTTGCAGATAAAGATAAAGACGTGGCGTTCGTGATCATGTAAATGCGTAGATATCTATTATACTAGGCGCTGACAGATTTACCAGGAAAACTTTCATTAGTTTAGATTGAGATTATATGAGTAGGTGGAGATACGAGAACTGGTAAAAATGACCTTAATTTCATTTTGAGCCGAGGATAATATTCATAATTTGTACCATATTTTCGATAATGATAGTGGTGTCCTCCCACGGCCTCTCGAGCGGCTGCCGGAATATGACCCTCCCGACCAGCGGATACCGAAAGATGACTTCCGCCGAACTCATCTGAGTTTGGTACTCGGTTCCATACTCGTACGGCAGGATAGTGGCACAGAGCTCCCGCTTCGGCTGTCTTCTGAAAAAATATTTCTAACTCTACTCTGCATCCGCAGAATAAAGAAAATAATCAGGCCCAGCGCCGATAAATAAATATAAGGATTGTTGCTCTCTCAGCTATATAGTCAAGCATCACAGCAACGAACTTCAACGTTCGGTTTGGGGATTAAGCTAACGCTTGTATGTACGCCTTCATTTTGTTGGTTGCGTGTGTGCATTGCATGCGTGTGTATATATGTGTGAGTACTCTTGGGTACGTCTGTGTGTGGGTATGTGTGACCTGTGTGCGTGTAGAACAGTTAGAGAATAAAAACCTGGTCAGAATCACTGATCTATGCAGAACGCTGTGGGGCCCGCTGAGAGGCAGGAATACGTCCCAGTAGGCGCCGCTCAGCTCGCTGACCAAACCCGGCAGGAGGTACTTGTGGTTCAAGTATTCAGTCCGTCCCTTGTACTTCCCCAGTAGGTCGCCGGTGGGGTACTGATCTTGAGTGCCCATTCCTGAGTAGTTAAATTTAAGCTTACCACAAAAAAGAATCTATTTCCTCTTACATCGCTTTCAGTTATCAAGTTTCTTTGAATTCTTTATTTAAAGTTATATGTTTTACATTCAAAGAAATTTAAATGTAAATTTATAGACAATAAGAATCGAGTAATTTTTTTTTAATTCGCGGTTTATGTTATTTTTATGTTACTTCATTCACCTCGTAGTCAGTTCCGAATTAAACACTTTACAAACTTACTATATTAAAATTATGCTCTGTCGAACTATAAATGTTTTCCGATGTATATGAGCATGCCATATTTTTTTTAACTACTAAAACAAACAAAATAAAAGTTACAAATGCTTGATTCTCGCATGCGGTCGAAAGTATCAGTGACTTTTGCAAAATATCAGTCAAAAACTAGATTAATATTTAACACAACTGTTACAGCATTGTAGTGATAAAATTATAAAGGGATCCGGGTTTTTTTATAGTAAACGTGATACAATAGGATTTTCCATTTAACTTTCGACAAATAAGGGTTCAAAATACTCGTACGTTAAGTGATATTTATCTGGAACTTCTTCTGCGAGTTGATTAAAGGAATCGTTACTGCCATGTAGCCTGCAAGAATTGATGTAATAGTTATTACGTAATCAATGCTGATGTCCAATGTAGCGGATATCGTGCTCGGCGTGGTATGAGGCCGAATCAAAACAATTCCTCCGCCGGATGGTGGAACATCCCAACGCGGCGCGTAAACAATGCGAGATGACGACAGCATGCGCATCTACGCCCAAAATCCAGACCCATGTCAACGAACCGCTTAACAATTTCGATAGCAGTTACATTACGTTTCTATTATAAGCTCTGAAAACCTTTATTAAAGAAAACTAATAGGAAAATCGTGTCACATCGCTCGAAAACTTTAAAAAGGCGCATATCTTGTTCTAACTCAAATGAATTGTAATTATCGTAATACCCGGCGAAGTCTGTTGCGGGTTCTTCTCAGAACTGGACGTAATAGAACCCTCGTAACATTAGATATTTTCATCAGTATCACATTGGAAATAAAATAAAGAAATGGCTATATGTGACGCTTCAAAAGTACTGTAAAGTACTACTTTTAAACAGATATTCAACTTGAAAGTCCAGCTGAAGTCACTTGCTGACTGCAGCATGAATTTGTTCCGCAGAATAGCAACGTGAATAGCTAGAAGTAAGTGAAGTACCGGCCCGGTGCAATCGGCGGAAAAATCTGCCGAAACATCTTTGCTCTTTTAATCGACATCGCACTGATCATTTCACTGGCTCTGCCAATTTCTATGATTATCTGGGATATATCTGTCGATAATCAAAAACAATAACAGAACCCTTACCCGATCTCCTTAGCATTATGGAAGCGATGGCGCCGATACGTACCTGGAGGTGGCAAGTTCTTTACGTCGACTTGCATAGGATTATACAAGTTTCCAGTGGTATTACACGTGCTGTCCCACAAACTTGCATCGAGCAGCTTAGGAGGCAGCTCTTTGATGCTGTACTGCAGCATTGAACTGACAAATCGTAAATTGGATTCGTAGTCTTGATCAGCCGCGGCGAGTTGGAAGTTAGCCCACGTGGGGTCGAAGGGAGTACGCTGCGTAAATTCCACCGTTCCCCGGATACCATCCGAGTTAATGAGGGCTCTATGTGAATATTAAAAAATGTTTTAGTCAATTCTTCAAAAATATAACGTATCATTTCTTACTACTGTACTGTTACGGAGTACCATAGAAATTACTTCTATATAACTAAAAAGAAACAGATCCGATAGAGATATAAATTAGGATCTCGAGCTTTTACCAACGAGAAAACTGCAAATATTATTACAGACACTGATTATGATGGGCTCATTCGACTGGGAAAGCGTCGTGTCCAAACGATTACATTACTTATCCCAGAATCCACAGTACTATGGAATGGCAAAGAGCCAACAAATCGTGCAATGTTTTTAAACGGATTTATTGCTATAAAAATTATTCTTACTTGGTAAATTTAGGTGGCATCAGTCTCAACTTGGCGCAGGCCAAGAAGCTATCCGAATGTCTTTCATCAAATATAACCACGTACAAATTTCTTCTAATCGCCTCCATATCATTTCTTAAAATGTTCAAGACATCATCTTTGTACAGAGTCTTTATTTTTCTTTCGTTAGCATCTGTGGCGACTTTAATGAGCCCTAGACGACTGTCTAGGTCTCCTACGCTCATTCCGTCACCGCTGTTGTCTGGATCGAACACGAGCTGAAGCACATTACAGTTATCCTCGTGACTACCTTTATCGGAATCGAATACATCCGTGACGAACAGTTTCCATTTATGCTGAGTGAAACCGTCATTAACTTTAACAGCTTTTGCGTGATATAAATCGGCTTGAATATACGAATCCGTTTCGTCAAACTCGCGGGCGGACAGCCACCTAAAGTCTAACGTACCGGCGATGGGTCCCGTAAACCTTGCCACGGCATGCTTCTCGTAAAGCTTATCCGTCGATAAAATAGATGCACAAATAGTTCGGTCCCTCTCCGCCGTCTCCAGTAATATACTTTTGCCCCATAAACCCAAAGGACCGGTCAATGAATTCCTACTTTCAAATTCTGCATGGTCCTTACCCGGAACTATCAAATAGCTGAGTTCTTCTGTTAAGTCTATGAGCTCTTTTCCAAGATTTTCGGCGGAACATCTCTCATTAGATAGATCTCTGTAGTCCACCGGAAATTCGTGAATCGTCCACCTCCAAACGCCGTCCGGATATTGAAGAGTGGGTTGAAGGTTTGTTCTGATATTGATAAACGTATCGTTTTTGTGTGAAAACTCAATCTCTCCGTGCAATCCATGCTGCGAAATATATGCACGTAATACTAAAGCATTGATTTCTGAAAAGATAAAAAATTTTGTAACTTTAATGCACCGTGGTGATAAACTGTAAACCTAAGCAGAGCAATTCTCGCATCTGGAATAAGCATAGTGTACATTGGATTCAAGCAAATTCACCTACTATGAAGACAAATGACCTTAATATTGTGTAATGCTTTCATTAGCATTGTCAACAATTATGTGTCTCGATTTCAATATATAAATTCGTTTTTGTAACTCCGGTGACCGAAATTGACCAGAGATTTTCCAGATAAGTAAACGATACAGAGAAGAATTGGAGCAAGTTGTACCAACTTCCTTTTACAATAAGCCATTTTTCTCGATTTATATATAAATATAGGTAGATTAGGTACTTATGCATTAGAAAGTTAATCTATAACTTTGGTGCAATAAGCAACTTTAGTGACCACAAAAAATGACCTTTGTCTATAATATATCTCGTTGTAATACAAAACAGCATTCGTTAAATTATCTGCGTCAATTAGGCAATTTTATTTAATCCCAAGATAAACATTTTTTTAACTAGATACGCCTTGCAACAAATTATTTGATGCAAGTATTTAAAAATAGAGGATTTAATAAACAAAAAACAACACACGATATAAACGACTCTCAATGCGTAAACATACTCGGAACGAAAGAAATCGCGTGTCAAGTCGCAAAGGTCGCTTTTGACCAAAACTTTGCGTCGCATAGAGGCTAAGCTGTTGACTTACCTGTACATAATAGCAATAAGTTAACTAGATATGAAAACTTTGGTATCGGACTATGTTTGGTGAACATTTTGTACGATCACATTGTACCACTTCGCGAAGAACTGGCGCACGACTGCGTGTCCGTCTGTCGGCTAAGTCACAAGTGAAAGGCAGCGAGGCCCAGGGCCACTCGTCACCGGCGGCCGTCGCCACTTCGCGAAGGAGACGGCGGCCGTCGGACAGAGAGAGGCGCAGTGCCGCCTGCGCATGCCAAGGCGCTCGCAGGATGTTTTGCGGAGGCTTTCTGGAAGCGAACCGTTCCAAGAGGTTTTTCACACTTCAAACTCTCATAATCTGTAGATCGCATTCAATGAGATTTCTAATCATTTTTAAAAGTAACATTGAAATTTAAACGGGTCGACTCTACAATTCGGCTGGCTTGTAAATGTTCGCACAAGCATCTACACGATAACATTTGTAAAAGATCTGCAAACACTTAAAAAGGAAAAATTACACGAGGCTCCGAGGAGTAAATTCTAGATCCCCAATAAATGTATAATTTTGCCTGATTTCCTTTAGGAACAGAAAATCTAAACATAATGCTTTTCTATAATAGACTTACAAGACTTATTAAGGATTTCCCTTAGGTATTAATTTATTAAATTAATTGAAATTTGAATGCTATAATGACCTAAGGGTCTCGGCCGGGACCTGCAGCATTGCTGTATATGAACGGAAACTGACGTACACGATTGTTTTTCTTCCGGTTGTGGAGAACCGGCGGATCCCGGGAGTCATTCTGGCGTATGAGTAGCCTCCCAAACCGCAGTGGGACAGTGTGGCGGACCGTGCCCACCTGTGGGACGTTAAGAGGCTATTATTTACGGTAATAAGTGAATGTCGTCACCCATCGACGTATATAGAACCAAAATATTTTTTTCATCATATCTAAATCGAAAATTGGTACTTTAGGCGATATTATGAGTGACGAAAATGTTATATGTTTTTCCGATGAAATGAATACGAAGTTAGTGGGCATGCCCAAGGCTTAATACGCGTTTCTCTTAAACGACAAAATATTTATGTGACAATTTAACCCTGGCGTTAATGCCCAGGTACCGAGGATCCAAGGTGATAAATTCCCATGAAAGACACTGTAGAAACTTCGATAGCGGTTGTACTATATCTAGCTTTGCGGACTGTATGGTGTTTTATTTGTGCCAGTTCAATTAAACTATTAAGTTGCACTGATTGTCCTTTACTAACCCATTAACATTCTAGTTTGCCTCTATATAAAAATCTAAAATCTAACAAAAACGGAATCTTGTGAGATGTCCAAAATTTTCTTAAAACATTTGCATACCACATTGACAATAGCGTCATCTGCTTTTCGTAAGTGTTACGAACCCGCAACACGCAGTTCGGTGTTGAACAGACACCGAAAACACATATGATTCAAATGGAATCATGAAATTGAGTTTTTTGTTTCTTTCAAATCAATTATATTTTATTGCAAGATCGGTTGTACAACACACAACCTACCACATAATGGCGTGCAATACCATTATTCATATTTATTTATTAGCCAATTTTTCAACTTTTGTTTATATAAATTAACATATTGACTATTTGAACGGGTACGAATACGGGTTCAAATAGTCAATATGTTAATAAACCACGAAAATTTAAGTATATAAATTAATATTGTTAATTTCTGTTAAAGCGTCCGGTGGTCTATGAAATGTTTTTACAGCCTTGGCGTGACTGTTCCTGTCATATAGCTGCGTTGTTGTGCCTGGTCTAAGTTATTTCCAAACCCTAATTGTTTAAATTACGTCCTATTGTGTCGCTCATCACACTCGTCTAAATGTGATTTTACGCATAAACACTCATCGTATATATCTATAGGGAGCAAGTAGGAGCCCTTTAACGTTCCACTGCTGGGCACAGACCTCCTCACTGCGAGCAGCGAGGGTATTTAGAGCATAGACCCAACATGCCGGAGTGAGATCAGGCGCAGGACCAACGGCTTAACGTGCTCTCCGAAGCACGGGGGTGGATCACACCGCCAACTTCCCAACTCCGGGCAAATATTAAGAAAATCTTAATAGAAGACTCAATATTGATTTTTGAGTTGGCCCGACACGGGACTCGAACCCCGGATCGCATATCTGTCGAACATGCTAACCGCTAGATCAATAAGGCAGTTATATGAACGAACAATCAACAGCTTTAATTCTTTGTAAAGAGGTCTACAGGAGGTTATTGGGCTCAAATCTCAAATATTTCGGACGCATTTTTTTAGGGCTATAAACGCTTTGTGTACTACAATTTCTCTATATGAATATACCTTATCTGAGTAAAGAAGATACATACCTGTGATATCCATTATTTTTTGCTAGATACCATATATCAAAAGTAAAGGAGCAAATTTTTGCAGAAAGAATATTAATATGTCTTGCCCATGAAGTTCTGATCGTCCAGTTCTGTATCCAAGAATTTAATTCTATTATTATTATTTTATCATTTGCTGTTAGAAAGGTGAGGCAATACGAGGTGTGTTCAAAAAGTATCGCGAATTTTGAATTTTCGCGGGTTACGTATATTCGAATTTGGAATTTTTTGTGGCGTTATGTTGGTACTCATGTCTCTCACTTATGCCGACAAGCTCGGCCATTTTGAATGTTCATTTAATTGTTGACAGCTGCTTTGCTTGCACGTGTTTTGGATCGTCTTCGATTTTTACCTATTCAAAAAAATGGATCAAAGAACCTGTATCAAATTTTGTGTGAAAAACGAAATTAAGTGCGCGGATGCATTCCGAATGTTGACTGTGGCATACGGAGAAGCTACCTTGGACCGAAGCAACGTTTATCGGTGGTACAAAATGTTCTCAGAAGGCCGAGAAGATGTGAACGACGAAGAGCGTGCCGGACGCCCGAGCACTTCAACAACAGACGAAAAAATTAATGAAGTGGAGAAAATGGTATTGGCCAATCGTCGAATCACCGTTAGAGAAGTTGCTGAGGACCTAAACATATCGATTGGCTCGTGCCATTCGATTTTTATCAATGATTTGGGCATGAGACGGGTCGCCGCGAAATTCGTACCAAAATTGCTCAATTGTGTGATGTTGAAACTGCCAAACTTTTCATAGCATTATGTCTTACGGCATGTTGTTATGGAGTAAAGCGGCGGACATTGAAATTATACATATGTTACAAAAAAGAGCAACACGAGACATACATCAATTAGGATCTCGCGTTTCCTTAAAGAGAAGAATTCAAAGAAATATCAATTTTCACAGCATTGTCGCAATATATATTGAATAGCATTTTATATATCCGTGATAACATTCATTTATACAGCAAAAGGAGCGAAACACACAATTTTAATACAAGAATTAAACACAAACTTGTAATGCCATATTTTAGAGTGAAAAAGGTTCAGAAGCCATTTGTCGGGTTGAGCAAACGCATATTTAATAAGATACCTGAATTTACAAGGTTTTAAGAAACATGTTAAAAACGTCCTGTTAATAAAGGCATGTTATAATGTTGAAGATTATTTAAGCGACAAAGATGTTTAAAATTAATTACAGTAGCACATAAAAGCTAAACACATCGTAACGTACAAAAACTATATTAAAAATAGTAATCGTTGAGTATCTTTCCGGTTTCTTTTGAGCGGAATCAACTTTCCGAACCGGTGGTAGATTTGTTACCAACGGACAGACTACTAATGATTCAAACGTGCTTTTTGGAGCCTACTTGAATCAAGAATATTTTGATTGAATTGGATCTTCAACCATCGCCACAACAGTACTTGTATAAAAGCTGTCATGTTTGTCAACCAATTGCAATTTTCATTTATTTTAACACTAAAATTTATTCATTATTAAAATTATTTACACAAAAAGTTATTATTTATTATATTGAAAACATTTTACAATATTTACTAGTTTTGAACAGTTGAAATCGGCTTGCGTTTTTCGTCTAATTTTGATTGTTTGCTTACTACTAATACGAAGTCATCCTCTTTCTTCTTCCTGTCTTGGGACGGTTTTCTCTGAATTTTTTGTGGTAGCTACTATTTTACGACTTACGACCCTGGCAATGGCAACTTTAGTAGTAAAATTAAGCATCAGTTATCGTAAAGTCCTCTGTATATTTATTCTATTACTATTTCATTTAAATTTACTTCTTTAGTTTGAAATAAATTGCCCTTTTGTTTACATTTTGCCAAGTTCGCCTAGACTTCTTCGTGTCGAGAAGCAATCGACAGGAAAGTTTGTGCAATCCTATGTGCGTTCATAATTTGTTAATTAAACCTTATACGTTGAACATATATTTTTTTATTTAATTAGGGATTCGTCATGCGATGTTCAATAATTGCAGTATATGGGCACCGCGGGTACTAAACAGGGTTGATAAAAATCGGTATTAACATAGGGGTTAATCTGAAAATACATTTTAGTAGGCATGTTTCAAGTTGTCGACGCATGCGCGCTCCTTTTATATTTTACCATTTCTTTCCCTACTTCATCAAAATTTGAAATTATGCCTTCTTCATTTAATTATTTACACGATTGATAAGAGTTCAGTTTCTTTCATTTATTTAAAATATTTTACTAAATTTCGCAGATTTATTGCGTTTTTGATTGTATATCTAAACTTATTTTTAAGATGTAAAATAGTTTGTATTTGAAAGTTGTCATAAGTTAGTGAGTAAACAATTCGTTACTAAGAAGAAACTTTTGGTTAGATACGTAATATCTATTCATATTATTTAAAACTTTATTTTTATCATTTTTATCGAACTTTGTAATATAAATGTATGTGTATCTAATGCAAGCTAACTCGGTGATATCAAGTAAGTAAAAAATCATCTTATGCGATACGACTTGTGCGAGATAATGCTCTGTCACATCGTGTTTACATTTTGTTTGGGATATTAGATTTCTGTCAATATCTCTCGATAATTTAAAATATTTGTATATGAAAAGTAAGCATGAATATTAGTAGTATACAGGGCGATAGTGTCAATACATGGTGCAGTAAAGGAGCAGGCAGCTCAAACGGCCTCTCGCCGCTTCGGTCGCGGCACCCGACGATTCCTCGCGCCCCGAATTGCCCCCGTTTATCACCATGTATAATAGATGGGTCTTACCAGCATTCACTCGCCACTTCGCTCGAGACTTGAAACCGTCTTTTTGAGGGTTTAAGCTCCCTCTTAAAAGTATGTTGCCAAATATTTTTCTCAGCTGATGTCTACAGTATATCCAATTTAACATACTTTACGAAACAATTAAAAAAAGTTTACAGCGAACCGGACGACGAAATGTCGTAATGTTTACAGCGGCTTGAGCGGGAAACCTTTACACAAATATCAGCGATGGCGGTACGCTAAACGGGTGGGAAGAAATCTATCTCTAACAGCTTCCAGACGGCGTAGTGCCGGTCCGTGAATTCCAAAGAAATTCCTTGGCGGTCCATCTTTGCTAAGGGCCGTCGTCTCCTGTCGGACCGGACCGGAGGCCGTCAAGAAGTTATTGGGCGCAATAAGATATCGTCATAATAGAAAAGTAACGCTCGGGCCGGTCGGTGTGGATTACGAGGCGCCCGAAATAGCGCGCGCCGCAAACGAACGCCGATCGTCACAGCTCCACGAGGCGACCCTTTCGCCTGACTCTCCTCAGACGCTGCAAACAAGTTTACGATGATAGCAACGGCTGTCCCCGGTGTGGACCTAGAACTACCCTTGTTGCAAAGTTTTCCAGTTATCGCGTCCTCTTACAGAATCCGTCTCTTGACCCCGACGGGCCCGGAAAAAGACGGTCTATATGTGCCTTTGACGACGAAGACGTCGACATTGCTGCTCAGTAGTAGCGGCCCAGTTTTTTTTTACAAAATTGCCATCCAGTTAAATAATCGCTTGTTAGTTCTGTGTAGAAGTTGCTACCATATTAGACCGTATGACCTCTTACCCTTAGATGAGACGTTTGCCAAGCAGTGATCTATCAACCAACAAATCTTCAGAACCATTAAAAAACAGCCACTAACTACACCAATGCTACGAATAGCAATAGTTATAAAAGGGGTAGAGTGTTCCACACGAATCTGTTAAACAAATATCCGAAAATCCAAACATTCACTTTCATAACATTAATAGGTCTTGTCCGCGTTGCCGCTCGCCTATATTTTTAACATATATATACTTTCAAATGCATTTAGCATAATTCTGTCAATTTGAAACTACGAACAAAACTCCAATGTTATTTATTTATATAAATTCGGAACAATTAATTTGAGCCGCTGCTGAGTTTTAACGTTGTCCCACAATTGTAATGTCGTTATGTACATTTAGTGTATATTAAATTGATAGCAGTGGCTCATGAATGTTTCCTTTAATAAACGAACAGACAGACTGCAGATTTGTATAGCAGCACCCGTAGCGTGAACAATAAGAGTGCAGGAGTAAATGCGACCACAATTCAAAAAACAAAACAAAAGTTTTGATCCAAGTTGGCTTTGCAGCACTTTTCAATCGTTAGATATTATTTCCAGTACAATGATAATGAAATTAAAGAGCGACTTAAAAGCTGAGGTTACGACGATTCCGTCCCGCCCTGGCTGTCTACTGGGAGTGCCGGTAAACCCGAGACCAATTTTCGAGACCAATCGCTAAAGTTTAGCTGATTTTATTTTTGAATCCCGTGTGCGGCCGAGCCGGCGAGAAGACGAAAGCGTTCTGAGCCATTCCCAGCACGGATCCTATTCGGGTAACTATATATGGGATCGCGAGCGGGAATCGAGACCTGGACGTGACGGGGTGGGGGAGGGGAGGGGAACTCTTGGACGCTCGCACGAGCGCGACGACTCGGAGTCAGGGTGGGACTGCCGAGCGGTACAGTCTCTCTTCCGTCGCACCAACACACCATACACAATGGTAAGGAGTGAAGTGAAACGTGTGCGAGTGGATAGTGAAGTGATAACGCGTAGCGCCAGTGATACGTACTAGGATTTTGTAAACGCTCATTCGTACTAAATGTATCGATGAATAGTTTTTTGATGAACCCGATTGTATTGATGAGATTTTAAAATCCTTCCACCGGCCTTTTAAAAATCTCAATGAAGCGCCACCGGACTTAGCCGCGGTGAAGGTGTCGGGCTCGCTAATCACGTCACCACACCGCTGGTGGAGCCGCACCAGTAAGCGATATCTGTGCCCTGGTCATGTATTCGGTTTTACCGATGGCTAAAATATTTACCGATTTCGAAGGTGTTTGAGTTTTAATGGATGGCCATTAACAAGTCATTTGCGATTAAGTAATAGATCTTCGTTAACCTGCACAAAGTTCCACCAATACTCGAAATTCGATTATTATTAATTTAATAATGAGATACTGCGGTCTTCAATTAAGATAAGCCGTTATATGACATCTCTATATATACGGGTCTAAAAAGACACTTAGATACCTGCGCCATGAATGTGGGCCTCGACGCAGCGCCGACCTAACCGACATATTGTAAAAAAAATCAGTCGCACCACCCTCGTCTTCTGGAATGTTTCCGGAAGGTATTTTAATAAATGCAATCCGCACTAAAGCAAATGTGGCGGGCACATTTTTTATTTCTCTGGCGATCTCTTTCCGCGTACGAGTAGGATAGGCCGAGCTCGCTTCGCATTCCGCGCGGCGCCACGAATGCCAATCGCGGGTTCTATTTCTGGTCGCTTCACGTGAGCTCAATGTTCGCGCCGAAAGCGGATAGCGCCCGACCTGAGTGGCCGGCGCCCGCGAACGCCCAATCGGGATCCGCGCCCACGAAATCTAATAATAGCCCACAACAGATCGAAGCAATCGATATCGAGACGCCTAATTATGCTCGTCGCGGTAATTCTAAATCGGTCACAATTTCCGGAAGTTTAAATATGCATAGACCTCGAGGCGAATTGCCGGCGTATTCTATGCTAGGAACTAATATTACTTTTTAAATGCCTACGTCGCATCACGCGGTCGGAGAGTGGGACGCAGGAACCGATTCGATCACGAAGCGCTGGATAATTTAAATAAAGAGTTGAACTCTTCCCTTTTAGGCGGATAAGGAAAAGAAGATCAAGAAGAAGAAGGCGAAAGAAGATGCGCCTGCAGAAGAAGCCCCGGCCCCCGCCGCGTCGGCGGGCAGCGACCGCCAGTCGTCGCGCGGCAGCCGCAAGGCCAAGCGCACCGGCTCCAACGTCTTCTCCATGTTCTCTCAGAAGCAGGTCGCCGAGTTCAAAGAGGTAATTCAAAAAAGTCTCTCGTACCACACGCAAGAACATCACTTTTTAGAGTCCACCGCGAATAGCGCTTCGAACGCGCTTCCTTTAAAAGGTTCACCGCTGACAGTGCCTTTCGTCCATTTGAAGCAAAAGTCGATGTGCACGCATGCATACTCGTAGTTAGCGTTCCCTCTATCGGTAGTGCATCTGTAAACCTATGGTTACATTGTGTTGTGGAATAATTATTGAATACGACAAAATTCCGAACAATGATACCGAAAGAATACTGCTCCGAGAGCGTTCCATACATCGATATCCAGCACCTTTTAAAAACCCTAATCAATGTTGAAATCACAGTAAAACGAGAAATATGAACTTTACTTGAGATTCTATTTAGTCAATACGCAACTTCGACGTACGATAAAGGTAATATTGTATTAAAATCGTTTTCACTCGCAGGCCTTCCAACTGATGGACCACGACAAGGACGGCATCATCGGCAAGAACGACCTCCGCGCCACCTTCGACTCCCTCGGCAGGCTAGCCTCCGAGAAGGAGCTCGACGAGATGGTCGGCGAAGCCTCCGGCCCCATCAACTTCACTCAACTCCTCACTCTGTTCGCCGGCCGCATGTCCGGCGGCTCCGACGACGACGACGTCGTCATCAACGCCTTCAAGACCTTCGACAGCGACGGCAAGATCGACTCGGAGAGGCTGAGGCACGCCCTCATGACCTGGGGCGACAAGTTCTCCGCCGACGAAGTCGACGAGGCCTACGACCAGATGGACATCGACGACAAGGGCTTCATCGACACCAACAAGCTCATCACCATGCTGACGGCCAGCGCCGAGGACGAGGAGGGCGGAGAAGCCGCGTAAGCCGCGAGGCCGGTTCCCCGTCGGATTAAACGCGATGCGAACCGAACTATTTTTTATTTAATTCTCTATGTAATTTATTGTTTCCATTTCTATTTAATTTATATGTAATGAAAATATAGATTTACTATACCAAGTCGAGTGTTTGTCGATTCAAACGGCGAGGCCGAGGGATCGTGAGGAATACGATGTATTCACTTCTGGTCGAAATAAAGACGTTACTCAAGGCTGACCGATGAGGCCCGCCGTGGCCGTGTTTAATAGTAACCCGAGTCGTCGTATGACACACAGCTGCCACAAAACAAATCCTATCGATCTTTTCAGTTCCTTAAATAACAACAAAAGCAACTGAATAAATACTTTTAAGCGATTTTAAATATACTTTATACACTGTTGTTATATTCTTTTTTTATAACAATCAAACAACAAAACTGGACGCTAGGTCGAGATTGTCGCTTGCGTTGTAACGAAGTTAATTAAAACACACTCAGCATCATACCCGGCCGGAGATCGAACCCGATACCAGTCTGGCGCAACGAGCCCGGTAGCCATTACAAAATTAAAAAGAACCCTCTGTCGGCATCAATGTCTGCCCTGCTGGGGTCCTCCGAAGTACAGAGAAATGAACTCTTCATTTGCACCACTTATTTCATCCCTCATATAAATATAGAAGTAAATGGTCTGTTATACCTATTCGTGCTGAATTCGTGCTGAATTTGGAATTTGTGGCGGACGCGGTCGACATCATTTGTTGTTATTGCATCTGCAAGCTGCGGCGTACGAGAACATTAACAAAATTAACTCTCTCTCTCTGTTAATTAATACAAGTTTTGATGGCGGAAACGACTAGACATATTTTGACGGGCTTTTCCCACAGTCCGCTTTTTATCGTGAATTTCCACGAGAACTGAAGATTCTAAGAAGACTGAAGTCACTTATATCAGCCCGAGCCATACCTGGTGGCGTAGCATATCTGGATTTAACTAGTACATATACATACACACACTAAAATACCTTTTTATTCTTAACAACATTGATGTTAAGTAATGAATTATGATACAGCCTGAGATGAAAAATATTTAGCTTTTATGATTTTTGGTAGAGTAGTAAATAGCCACGACCAAATCTCCCACCAGTCCAGGCCCAGACAAATTAGAACATGCAATTTTTTTATATTGGCCCTGTGGAGAATCGAACCTGGTGCCCATGCCACCGAAGCGAGTTCTTGCACCATCGTGCTAGCAGGGCAGAACAGAATCGACTAAGTAATACATTTTTCATTACAAACTTTATAAAATAATGAAAAGTGTAATTTGGTACGCCTGCTTTAGCAGTGTAATAAAGAAGATAGAGTGCTTTAATAGACACCACGTTAAAAATTATACATATATATGACCGCCACGTTGGCGCAGAGATTCAAGTACTCGCTTTGCTAGAAGAGGTCCCGGGTTCGATCCTTGGTAGGACGAATTTAGAAAATTGTATTCTCTAATTTGTCTGAGTCTGGATTGGTAGGTGACTTCGGAAGCGGCTAGTTATCACCCTACCAGCGAAGAAGTACCGCCAATCAAAGACATTTGTGTTCTGGTACGATGCTGTGTAGAAACCATAAGATTCGTCTCATACCAGATTAGCGCGCTTCCATCTTAGACTATATCATCAATTACCATCTGATGAGATCACAGTCAAACGCTAAATTGTCAGCAATTAAAAGAATACAGAATATTGTATTATGGAAATCCTTGGAGGAGACCTATGTCCAGCAGTGGACGTCCATCTGTTGAGATGATGATGATGATACAAATACACGTACAGACAAATGAATACCTTAATAAATATATATAGATACATCTGCAATTATTTTTATCTATCCCGATGTTAGTCTTGTATAGTAAAATCACTTTGGTAGTGACTTCTACTACACACTTTTTAAAACTGAAGAGTACGTACATGCCAAAATGGGCACGTACATACTCCCTTCATTACTACGCAAATTTTAGATATTAGCAAATTGCTCAACTGTATGGCCCCAAGAGACTGTTTCATTGGTCTAGTGGTTAGCATGTTCGACTACAGACACGAGGTCCTGGGTTCGAGTCCCGGGTCAGGCCAATTCAAAAATCAATATTGAGTTTTCTATTTAAGATTTTCTCAATATTTGCCCGAAGTTAGGAAGTTGACGGTGTGTTCCACCCCCGTGCCACGGAGAGCACGTTAAGCCGTCGGTCTTGCGCCTGATCTCTCTTCGGTCGTGTCGGATTCCCGTCACATCGGACTATGGAAGTGAAGGAATAGAGAGTGCACTTGTGTACTATACCTGCCCATCCGCAGTGGAGCAGCGTGGTGGGTCTATGCTCTAAAAACCCTCGCTCTTCGGAGCGAGGAGGTCTGTGCCCGGTTGTGGGACATTAATAGGCTGCTACTTACTTACTTACTTATGGCCCCAAGCCTTTGCTATACCCATTAAAGCGATATTTAAAAAATGAAGCAATTGAAGTTGGCACTTGAACTGTAAGCTGTCAACCCTGCTTAGATGTCAAATGTCAACGTCGATTTGTGATTAAAGGGGTGTTGTGTTTGTTTAAAAATGACTGAACTAGCAGAAAGAGCAAAAAAATTTAAGTTCTCATACCCAACATGTACAAACGAAGAAATACTGTACAAGCTGGAGGTGCCCGTAGATATCCCGTACGACGGCTCCACCACGGAGCTTGTACAGAGACTTATAAAGATGTTCCATATTCCTGTCTACCTGGAAGATGGTATGCGGATGGTTTTTATTTGGATCGTCACCCAGTAATATTTTACTCTTCTTGCAACGCTGATAACAGGCAAATTTGCCAATTACGCAAACATCGCTGGGCGTAGCGGGTTTAGTCGGTCAATGAACATGAAATACAATTGCTGACCCCAATATTTTGGTGCTGGGCTCTTACTGAATATAGACCGGAATAAACCATTTGTTATATAAATGAATATAAAGTATGCAAAGAAACCCAGGTGGTTATGTTAGGAATGGGCTACTCGCTGGCATTTGTTCTGGAGCAAATTTTCATACACAGTGATTACTTCACATGCTTGTTTGCCTTCTGCGGTTAAAAAAATTATCATGACTTTTTTGTAACATTAAATGTTACTGTAATCAAACAAGAATTCACTGAGTATTCTAATAGTTCCTCATGTCACCAAAATTCACTTTATCATAAAAAATATATACTAAGGTTTTTTCTTAAATGAACCTCATTCAAATTTATCTTATATAATATTTATTTATATAAGAAATTTTAAAATATGGTTTTTCAATTATTCATGCAGATTTTCTCATTTGCAGATAAAGAGGAAATAATTGTGTTTTTATGTGTATGTATGTATGTTTGTAATGTTTTCACACAAAAAATCCTGGGCTGTTTACAAAAAATTTTTCACCATTAGAAAACTGCATTTGCACTGAGCAACGTGGGTTATATTACTTTCTCCAAAAAAATAGAGATCCCTAATAAAATTGCATTAATATAACCCAAGGTGAAAAAATTTGTTAAAAAAAATGTGTCGTTGTGGGTGGAAACTATTGAAGAGAGAACAAAAAAATGTTGTATAGTATTATAGAATGTATTAATATGTACAAAAAAATCTGTAACATCATGTGTCCAACTACTGCAATTATGCTACTATAGCTACTTTTTTTACATTTGAAAAGTCAATAAAAGTGCTTACAATAATCAAACCTATTATTCATACCTCTGTATTAATCCTTATCCTATTACATGATATGTTATTAAAGATCTGTAAAATACTTTATAGATTATTAAAATCAGACATTCTATTCAAAAGGTATATCAAAATGAGGAATGTCAATCTTAAAAAAAAGTGTATCCACAATTGAACTGCAGTGCACCGAATTATAGTGCTGCCACGAAACAAAACTATGTGAAATGTTGTGTATAGAGAAGTTCTTCTGAAACAAAAAGTATTACAAATAAATCTTCCCTTATATTTAAGAAAAACATTTTGCATTTGGAATTTTTGTTTTTATTTTAAACAATTTATAATAATCAAGCTAAAAATTATTGGAACGATTTTAGAAAATCCTTCATTACCTGTAGATTTTTTTTTAATTGAGTAATGTCAGACATTCTTTGTAAATGATGTTACGAATTTATAAATGAATTAGTTAAGATTTATATTCATCGTAAAGAGAAATCTGTATACTGATTATAATTTCAATGTATCTAATAATCTAAAAGGAAGTAATTAAAAAGTGAAAAAAGGTTTTTATTATAACAAAATTAAATCCAATTTAGTAGTTCTCCCACTGCCACTAAATCTGTATCTATGAGGGTAAAACCATAGCGTATTGCTAGTCCATATATATGGACCAGTAAAGCACTATGGTTTCTGCAGTTCTGTCTTATTTACTCATTTCTGATATTATGAGATGTCTTTATTTTTGTTTTATACAAACCATATTTTGGCAAAATCAACCAAAGAATTCGACAATTTGGTGCAGTAATTTCAGTAATTCATTTTTATATACAATTTGTTGCAATTGACCTGTCATGTAAACAACATCTGCGTTGGCACAAGTCTGTAAATGTATGTACTTATAAATGTTTCCTTTCAGAACTCAATGAAAAGCTTGCATCATTTGTAGCAGAGGAAACAAAAAATTTCCACAACGAGAGAGATGCAAAATTGCTCGACCAATTGAAATCAAGTGAATTAAATGTAGAAGGAATTGTTAAAAATTGGGAGAAGCTCTTCAAAGAGAATGTCGTAGAGTTCGCAGAGCAAAAGGGATCTTCGGATGAGGAAGTTTTCGCAGAGGCCTACCACAAATTGGTACACTCTCCAGCACTAGACACTATTTTGCAAGTCGAGACAGAGTACGCCAACACTGTCATGGAGATGATGAAGAGTAGAGATGAGGACATCGAAAAGCTTACACTCAAGTAAGAATCGTTTTCACTCAATAGTCATTATTAGATTAGACAAGAGCACGAATTTCATCTATATCTCATTTTTCAATAACCGTTTTGTACAATTCATTCCTAAATGTGGTCGCGATCAACTCGTAGACATTTAAGAAATAATAACGAACTTTTGTTTTTAAAAGTAATAAGCGCCAAGATTATATAAAAGAAGTCAGATTCACATAAGATTACTTTAATTGAAAAACATTTGTTTTTCAATCAAAAAAGACAAACGTCGCGGAATCAAACTACTGTACTATTAGTAGAAGAAGCAGCACATCGAGTAGAAGATTCGGTCCGAATAGTTTAATTACTGTAACATTAATATCGATTTTTAACGTACGAGACGTTAGAAATCACGTAAACGAACCTCTGTTTTGCTACAGATATATTTCTGAACGACACCCGGACGCGTTCCTATTTCTGTGGAAATGCACAATCGGACTCGCCCACATCGCCGTCCGCGTGATTCCAGACAAACGGAGGAAATGGAGGAGAAAATGCGCCTCCTGAACGTGGCGACGACCGAGGAGCAGATCAACGCGCTGGCCGCGCGCCACTTCGAGCAGCAGAGCCTGGCGGCCGGCCGCTGGGAGTCGCAGCTGGACGCGCTGCGCCACACGCAGCGCGCCGCGCACCGCGCCTGGCTCATGGCCGCGCTGGAGGACCGCCGCGCCGCCGCCCGGCCCGCGCCCGCCGCGCCGCCGCGCGCGCCGCCGCCGCCGCGCCTGGAGGAGAGCTTCACCATCCACCTGGGCTCGCAGCTCAAGCAGACGCACAACGTGCGCCTCGTGGCGCTGGACGCGGCCGAGCTGTGCGCCGCGCGGCGCGCCGACGCCCACGGCGGCTCGGGCGCGGCGCTCTCGCTGTACTCGGCCGAGCTGAGCGGCGCCGTGCTGCTGGCCGACGCGGCCGTGGAGCGCGCGCCGCTGCGGGCCGCGCGCGCCTCGCCCGAGCACCACTTCCCCGACGCCGACGCGCAGCTGCGCCGCGTGGCCGCCGCCGTGGGCGCCGCGAGCGCCGTGGGCGCGGGCGCCCGCAGCGCGGCCCGCGGCGCCGGCGCGCGGCTGCGGCCCGGCGACGTGTTCGTCACGCGCCACAGCAACCTCGCCGAGGCGCACGTGCTGTTCCACCTGGTGGTCGACGAGCGCTCGCTCGAGTCCGGCGACGTGACGTCGCGGCACCCCGCCGTGCTGGGGCTGCGCAACGTGCTGAAGGCGGCCTGCTGCAACGACGTGACGGCCGTGGCGTTCCCGCTGCTGCTGCGGCGCGAGCTGGGCGAGGAGGCGACGGCGGCGTGGTGCCTGCGGCGCGCGGAGCTGGTGCTGAAGTGCGTCAAGGGCTTCGTGCTGGAGGCGAGCGGCGGCGGCGGCGCCGAGCTGCGCACCGTGTGCGCCGTGGTGCCGGCCGCGCTGCCGCCCGCGCTGTTCGCGCAGCTGGCGGCGCTGCTGCCCGCCATCTTCCGCGTGGCCGGCCCGGTGCGCGCCTGACGCGCCGGAACACTGGCACATCTACCGGTAGAATCCGGACGCGTGGCGAATGCGAGTACGCCGATTCGATGGTACCGGTTGAGTGGAATATAAAGAAGAAATCTTCGAGCCGTTGTTTCCTTCGCGGTGGCCGCGAGACCGGTGCGTATTGTGAACGATGAGCGGAGGAAACGCCGTCACTCTCCGACCGAGACTCCTTCGTGACTCCCGCATCTCCGCCACCCGACTTTTTACTATCATTCATATTTATTTATTAGGACACCAACAGGTTGCAATTATATATCTACGCAAACCGAGCCTTCAATATTGTTATTATTTACTTTATATATAAATTAAATGTGTTAACTTTTCTGAGAAACGAAATAAAATGACATTTCTTATGATTCAATGACATTTTGATAGCTAAACACCATTGATTTAGTCGATTAGGATCTTCCTGCTAAAAGACTTGAGTCACTGGTAGACCTAATAGCACTGAATGCTTCAAGTCGTCGGCATATAAGAGAACCTCAGCGTTTACAAAACAGCACACAATATCATAATATCATTAATAAAGATATTAAAAAGGATGGGGCCCAAATAAAGATCCCTGAAGGACGCCAGAGCGAGCAATATAAGTCCACCCAACACCACTCTCATTTGCCTATCAGATAAGTAAGAATTAAACCAATTAAGGATATTTCCATTGAAACCATAGGCATTTAATTTTTTCATAAGAATGTTATGATTGACAAGGTCAAAAGCTTTGGAGAAATCAGTGTAAAGACTATCTGCCTATATGTTTTTGTCTATGTGAGCTGACAAATAGTCAACATAGGTTACTAGATTAGATAGCGTGGATCTAAGCTTATAAAAACCATGTTGTTTGCTAGATAGAATAAATTCCATATGCCAGTTTATGTGAGGGCGTACCAGTGACTCGCTCAGTATTAGACCCACTTTTCAGATAGGGAAAAACCTCCGTCAAAAAGCGATCTATTAAAAATGCCAGAAAGGGGAGAAGCAACTTCATGCAGGAGTAGGTTCCGCAAAGTACAGAGCGAAGGAATTGTGTAAATTTAATCTCTACGACGGCAGGGGGGGGGGGGGGGCGGCGTACGAGACAGCAGATCGGAGGGTGAAATGAAAGTCTTTTAGAAAAAATCACATCTTTATTATCGATGACATTTATAAACTAGTCGTAATGGAATCATACAAAAATAAGACACTCGCCGGAGCAGACGAGACGCGGTGCTCTTCACCGGCCCGCAGACAATTAACAAATGTTTTAGCAACCGAATTAAAAACGTGTCAAATAATACTAGAACTCGATGACCCTATACTAATTATATTAATCGTTCGCACGCCGAGTGACATCCCGGGATATAAGAATCATAAGATGACCTCCCCGGAGCACTGCGCTCGGCGCCCGGCGGAAGCCGGCGTGGTGGCGCCACCGGCGACGCTACCGGCGGCGGCTGCGCGGCGGCGGCTCCGCTGCAACAACAACGGGCGTGTCTATCGGCTCCTCCCTGTTAAGCCTCGGCCTATGCCACTTGCATTCTACCAGACTAGACCTAAATCATTATTCGATTTTCACTCCATTATCGGGACCGCATAGAACCTTGTGCAGGTAGGCTAGTCAATTATTATCACCCGGGCCTGCGCGCGATCCTCATAAATAGAGCGCGCTTTTTAATCTAAAAATGCTATTTATTGCTCCAATAGTGGCACGGTTTGGCCCTTTATTTATTGCCGACAGGTCATCATTTGCCTGTGATCATGCCTGATGGTGAGTGATAATGTAGTCCTAAAAGCGCGCCGATCTGGCAAGAGGCGATTCACCTCTTACGGTTTCTGCACAGCATCGAAACACGAATCATTATAGGTATGGATCTGTTGACGAGGCGCCGTCGATCGATTCGGAAAGAGCAAATCGCTCTGTTTCGGCTTCACTTAAGTCGGTGACCTATACATATTGCACTCCGACAAAGAGGCCAATCATAATGTTTATGGCGTCATGCCATACGCCGTAGCGATCACGCTAAACGACGCACGGAGTCGGCCGCATACGTGTTCGGTTGTTGCGCAAACGCGCATTCACCTGCGGCTCGCGTGGTTCGCGCTCTCTTCTTCGCCGGCACCTCTGCAATAGAGAATAACCACGTTTAACACGCGAGCGTTTTGACCAATTGTCTGTCATCGAGTTTAAACTTCTTTACTGAATAGTTTAATATACAAAATGAAGCTCAAAATTTTGATTCGTATTAATTTTGTATCGGCAACTCTTCCTTAACGTTACACAACTACATCGACAACTATGTATATATATAAAAACGGCTGTCGCAATTAAGCGTAGAGGAGGTGAACACCACTTTTTGGAACATTCTTGAAACCGATGAACGTTCTGTGCGTTCCTCAGGACGGCCCGAATAGCAGAACAGGCGAATGCCGAATAGCATAGCCGAATAGCAGAATGCAGGCGAATCGTATTTCTTAATCTAATTCGACAATTTTTTTTAAGTAGCTCGTGCTTTACCATCTGAGACGAGCGAGATCAAATCGGAGCGAAAAAAGAATCTCGGCAAAATGTACGAGAATTGGTGATACTTTAATTATTTATTTATTTATTTAAAAGACCCTTCTTCACCAACAGGACAGTTTTAGAACTAGAAATAAACCTACTTACTGGTAGCCTCAACATGCTTATGCAATAACATAACTGCTTCGCTGCCGCGGATATTGTATTTTCTAAGTTGTTTGGTTGTTGTCTGGACTGGTGGGAGGCTGCGGCCGTGGCTAGTTCCCACCCTACCAGCAAAGACGTACCGCCAAACGAAAAGATTTGTGTTCCGGGACGTTGCTGTGTAGATACCACAAGGGGTATATCGCCCCTTACCAGATTAGCGCGCTTCCATCCTTGGACTGTATCATCGCTTACCATCATCGAGCTCTGGACTCTCAGCAATAAAAAAATTTTCTGTGGTCAGAAAGTCAGACGCAATCTCGAAAAATAGCTAGCTTTATTTTCTATCAGCCTGTAACACTAACACTCACAAAGGACATGAACCGTTTCTGCCTATGTTCTATTCGCTTAGCATGTGTGTTACAGTTCGGATTCCAGACTACCGAGCCATATTCGAGAATACTTCTCGGTAGTGCCTGGAAAAGCAGAGTCCTGCAACTTTGTTGCATTTCGTTTAATAAACCCGTTGAACTTGGAAGCTTTAGTGCAAATATTATCTACATGTGATACCTTGAAGAGTGGCGTCGGGACCATTTCTCTTGCGGGCGACGCGCGCGGCCGGTTGCCCTGCGGACCAGACGGACGTGAGAAACGGAGAAGTGCGAACAATCGCGCTCCGGCGCCGCCACCGCGACAGGCCCGAGCGGACTCCTCGCGCCAACGTACCCGGCTCGTCCGCGGCTCCCCTGCGGCGACCGCGCGTGGCCCGCGGGACGGCCTCCTCCTGCGCCGCCGTCGCCGCCGCCGCCGTCTGCCGGCGAAGAAAGAGTGAACGGCGTCAGCAATCAAAGTCAGTTAAATATGTTTTGAACATGCGGGTAACTCCAATTATAGTCACTTCTGAACTCACCGGTCCTCGTTTGTAAAATGGTCCCAAGTCTAAAAATCTATTCGATTAGAATAAAACATCTCCGGCACCACATCGCACAGAGTGAACTCACCTCCGGCCGCGAGGCCGTAGCGGGCTCCACTGGTTTCGCTCTCGTGTCTGCAATCTTCCTTCTCTTGTTAGTCGAGTCGGTGCTCGGAACATTTTTTCTCCTTCCCGCGGTCGCGTCGTCTCCTCCCGAAGTCGCCGGCCCGTTCTGCGCGTGGACGCGAGCCCGCCTGGACCTGCCCGCGCCGGTGGCCGGTTCTACGGCTGCGGGTGTATTTTTCGTCATATTATTTTTAGGCCCTTTTCGTGTATCGCCATTGTCCTTATCATATTTCGCATTCCGCCGTGTGACAATAGACCGGGGGGGTTCGTCGGTTCCGCCTCTCTCGGCCCGCTTTTTCCCCCCTTTTGTGATATTTTTTGTTTCGTCGTCCGGTCGCGCCGCGCCGCGCGTTCTTCTGGTGCGGACGCCGGTGTCGCCGGCGAAGGGTACGTCTTTGTCGCTCGCGCCCCTTCTTCTCAGGGCTTTGACATTGGGAGACGCCGCCGGGGCCCTTTCGCCTTCGGGAGATTTCGGTTTTGTGGTCGACGCGACGTCGGTGCGTTTGGTTGCGGTTTTTACACGTGTGGATTTCTTCGCAGGTGTAGTATTTTTCGCGCCGACAGTTTTAGAGACGACCGTCGCAGATCTCTTTCTAGGTTTCCCGGCGACGACTTTTACGGCTTCGGCGCTTTCACCGTCGTTCGCTAAACTGGCTTTCCGCGGGACGTCTTCCGGAACGGAAGGCTCGCCATTTCTCCTTCTCGGCCTCGTTTCCCTCTGAGAGTTCGGTCGCGTTTGCGCGGGCCGGCCTCTCTTCGCGTCGCCGCCGCTCTTCGTCGGAGTCCGTCCGACCACCTTCGCGGCGGCGGCCGCCGGGTTCGGGGGCGGCGGAAGGGCTTCCGGTTCTGCGGTTCTAGACTCTGCCGCGGCGTGCTGGCGACGTAACGTGCGCGAAAATCTTGAAACGAAAACGCCACAGATTAATTAAAACCGACCGACGAGGTCGGACCGGTCGTCGAGCGGCGACGGATCGTATACATATATCATCGCCGTTCGATCGTTCGATATACATCGATTTTATGAATGAACGACACGAACAAACATAAACGGATGTCGCAATTCGAGAGTCAAAGACGACGCGCATCGAGTGAAAAAAGCGCAGGCAAAAAAGATACATACGAAATTGTTCGATCTCGTCAGCCTTGCCGATCTACGTCTTTCGGCCGACGCCAGTGATGAATTTTTAAGACACGCTAACGATTCTCCAAGTAAAACAAGTTCTGTAGAGGTCAATATAAGAGCCATCAGACACCGCACAGGTGCCGGGAGCGGTCCCCACTCGCGGGAGCTGCGGACGAGAAGAGTGCTCACCCGGCGGCGGCGGCGGGCGAGGCGCGCGGCAGCGGCCGCTTCTTCAGGGGCAGCGTGTGCACGCCGACCGATCTGCGGGGGCGGGGCGCCGGCGAGGCGGCGCGCCCGTTCCCAGGCTGCTCCTCGGCGCCGTCCCGCGACGCGGGCGCCGGCGGTTCTCTCTTCTCGACGCCCGACGCGTCGCCGACGTCTCGCTCGGCAGCAGACCGCGACGCCGATGCGGCGGCCGGGGCGCTCCTCGTCGGCCGCCGGGCCCGCGCGGGCGGCTTCCCCAGGGCGAGCGCGCGGCCCGCGGACCGCGAGAGCGAAGCGGACCGCGGCCGGGAGGCGTCGCGCTCGTCGAAGAGCTTCTTCCTCGAAAATTCGGTCATGCTCTGGGACAGTTTCCTTTTGACGGGGCTGTTGAACAACTGCTTTCTGATATCGGACTCGTCGAGATCGTCGATGATGGAGCGCTTCGACCGCGGCTTCTTCGCCGACGAGTGTTCGTTCTTGACGCGCTCCCGGACCGGCATCGCGCCGCCGGTCGGCGTCGTCGACGAGGACCCCTCCTGCACCGGGTCCTTCGCCGCGGGCGAGCTCTCGGTGCTCGGTTTCGCTCTCGGCGAACGTCTGGCGATGGCGACGACGGATCCGTTTTTGACGATCGATCCGAATCCTTTGCGGCCCGACCGCGTACCCGCGCGGGCGGCGCCGCCGCGGCCGCTCCGGTCCAGCAGGCGCCGGATGCTGAGCACGGGGGTGGTGGCCTCGTGCGGAGGCCGTCGGTCGTCGGGCGTGACGGATCCGTCGGCCGAGGTCGCCGGCCGACTCGCGGCACCAGAACCGGCGCTGCGCCTCGACGACCTAGTCGCGCGGTCTTCTGTCTCGCGCCCGGAGGACGCGCGGCCGCGGGAGCGCGCAGTGGCGTACGGCGTGCTGCTGCCCAGGACGGGCCCGAGCTGCGGCGTGGCGAAGGGCGCCGACCCCGATTCCGAGTCCGCGGAGCCGTACTCGGACTCCACCGACTTCGGGGAGATCAGGTCAACGATAGAATAGGACTCCGGCTTCGGCGTCGAGGACCAATGCCGGGCACGACGGGCGCGGTCGCTAGTTCGCAATCGCGTCGCGGCTGCAGAGCTCCGGGCGGCGGGGCTCCGGGCGGCGGGGCTCCGGGCGGCGGGGCTCTGGGCGGCGGAGGCACGGGTGCGGCGCGGCGAGTCGTCGGCGGCGTCGGTTGCCGAGCCGTCGGAGTAGCGCAGCGTCATGTCTTCGTCGGAGCCCGGGCCGAAGTCGTCGAGCGAGCTCCCCGTGGGATCCTCGAGGTCGCCGAGGTCGAACTTTATCGACTCGATCTTTCTGCCGACGCTCTTCGACGACTTCTTCAAAGACGACTTCCTCGGCGTCGTCTGGAAAACGAACGGACCGTGTGAAGTCGGTCGAGCGACACGAAATTATTTCAAGTAAGAATCGCGCTCACAATACGGCCGACGTCGGCGTTGGAGTCGCACCCTCTCCTCCCTCGAGTCGAAACGGACTCCGCGGCGGAGAGCGTCTGCCGAATCGTCCGGCCAGGGGGGAACGAGAGGGCGAAGTGCGCCAGGCCGTGGCGACCCGTCTCGGCGGCGGGAGGCGGCCGCGGCTTGGGCGTGTGGCCCGTCATCAGCATGAGGGCGGCCCGCTTCGTGTGATCTGCGAAACCACGAGGAACGGTTGAACGGATGCGGTGGATACACCGACCGTCCGATATAGATATTTATCGTCGCCGCTGATCGTGTGACTTATCCAAAACGACCGATAGTGCAGAAATTTGTCGAAACGATCGTCCACATTTCCGCCGCTCGGCCTCAGCCGCGAAACCGGCGATCGTTTCGAGTCTCCGAATATGCCGTATTTACATAATAATGAATCCAATATTATCGCACTACCGCAGTGAAGGCGTGCAAATTTCTGCAACAGTTTCCAGAAAGCAAACATCGCAGTCGCCTCGAAGCGTCGCGTCCCAGGAGCGGCTACGACAGCGTGGACCCCATCGCGAACGGAGTCCACGCTGAGTTTCAAACACATCGAGTCAATAGTTTGGACTGGAGTCGGTCGGACGGCGAGGAGGTCGCGTGCGCTCAGAAAAATATGCGGGACGATATTCAACAAATATACTTTTTACACGTGATACTTCATTTTAGCAGTTCGAATTCGAGTCGTAACGTGAGGGGCGGGCGGAAGGGTCGCCGCCTTCGACTCAATCTCGCATCGTCCGTCGCTCGGCCGCAGCCAGCGAATCGAATGAAGCGAGCGGAAGAAGGCGACGGGAGCGCTTCCGTGGAGGCGTACCTATGGAGGTGGGCGCGCGGATCTTGGCGACGGGCGCGGGGCGGCCGCGCGGCTTCGGCCGCGGCTCGCTCCGCCGCCTGCAACCACATTCGGCACACATTTTACGTCGACTCGGCTCTCGCCGGCGACCGGACGCCGTCTAAAGTTCGCAATCGTACGGTCGCGCGACGGGAGACGTCGCGAGGGCGCCCCTACCGCCGGCGGCTTTACCTGTCGCCGCAGCCGTCGCGCGCCGAGTCCCCGGCGGCGCCGCAGCCGCGCCCCGCCTCTGCAACCGCGAGGTGAGAATGTACCCCACGACTTTAAGCGGATCGAAAATGCTACACTCGAGTCGGCTCGGAAGACCCGTCTCCGGATAACGTTATCGTAGGGTCGGTCCGTGACGACCCGCGTACGGCATCGGATGAGATCGTCGATGACGAAAAAGGGCCGGGCACTCACCGACGCGGTCGGCGGCGGGCCTGCGCTGCGGCTGCACCACGGCCACCTGCTTGCCGCCCGCTGCAACAACGGGGCACGCTGAGCGCACTGCGACATCACGAAATGTCCGTGCGCGCGTCGGGCGCCGGGCGCCGGGCCGATTACCGTGCAGCGCGCCCGAGGAGCGCGAGCGCGCCGGGCGCGCGCTCTCCCAGCGCAGCGTGCGGCCGCCCACGCGCAGCGCGTCGCCGTGCCGCAGCGGCGCCGCGCGCACGGCCGCGCCGTTGAGCAGCGTCTCGCCCGCCACGCCGCTCACCACCGCCTGCGGGGAAACCTTGATCTATAAACTGTCAGTTTGCCCTGTACCTCCTGCACCTTACTCCGCTTTCTTATTTCAAAACTCATGTAAATGAATGCACGGCTCTTCTATCTGAGTGACAGACCTTATTAAATAATTAAATACACGACAATGATCAAACTGAAGTTCGGCGATGTCAACGACCTGATTGGTGTGCACGGCGACGGTGGCGTGGTGAGGGCTGACGGTGGGCAGCAATATCCTGATATCGCACTCTGAATCGCTGCCAATTGTCGCTAAGCCCTCTGCGAGCGGGTGAACTTTCACATCTCTGCCGAAGTGGTCCAACATCACGAGCCGACCACCCGACATTTCAACCTGAATTTTTTAGGAAAGTAATATACTAAAGGTATTTCATATGTCACAAACATTATTTACTGCAATTTGGCAATAATATCCTTTAGTACCTATCTGACAACAAAGGGTGCTTAAATCCTTTCTATAATTTTAAATATGCAGAAAAAGATTAAACAAACATTGATGAATATTTGCTGTTTTAAAAATCATCCCTATCGACTTAATGAATTTCCTTGTGGTGAATAATCATTACTAAACGGTCAATTTGATCACCTCCATGATTCAAAGACAGAGGAGATACCCTAATTAATTTTGCAATTTAATTAAATCTCACAATCACAATAATACACACATTTGTAATTATTAAACAAAAATGTAATTCCTGGCCAATCTGAAAATGATGACACCCTGACACCTATTTTATGACAATAATATTTAAAAATTCATGTTTTTTCCAACTATCCTTCCTCAAATTCTTTTAAACATTTAAGGTTCATAAAGAGATCATTATCAACAAACACAATAAATCTTCCCACAAATCAAGTCCACTAGTCAGCAAGCTAAAGGCACAAATTGAGGATAGAGGACCATGTCCGAAAAGTATAAGATGTGTGAAAATAAGCTTACGCACATATCACCGAGAGAACTATCTCCAACAATAGTGAGAAAATAACTAAAAGTAATAACTAACTTGAACGATTTTTATTTGTCAGTCAGCGTCGAGTGAAATAAACATGCAACGCGCAATCACACTATTGTTTGTAAAATTTAAGGTATTTCAGACGTGACAAATAAAATCACAATTTGTGACAATTTTGGATTGATATATTTTAATAACAATCGCCCATCGCAGACCTGAGACGTCTCACTTTTCCCGCCACACGCTGCACAGAACATTCATATTTTTGTTTACACGGTATTATTTACACATATGTGGATTTGTTATTTTGTTAAATATAAAATAAATACTTAATTCATTCCGACGTTAACATTGAGCCGACTTTTGGTTAAAATTTACAACTTTATTTAATACTTACGGATATCAACCTGTTAGGTTAACAAAACAAACATTTTGGACAACAATTACAGGTGAACATATTAAAACTCAAAGTTTCATTGATTATTTTTAAAGAAAAATGGCGACATAATACGTAGCAATTGAAAGCCGCATTAAAGAAATTGATTACAAACTACAAATGCAAAATGCTAACATGGCGTCAACCCGGGAGCGGCACTCGTCAAGTCGTCACGTTGACGACCACAGATTAAGTAATTATTTACGACAGTTTATTCTTGGTCACAATATACATTGGACTAAATTTTTCAAGACTAATAGTCGGTATTAAACCACGAGATAGCCGCAGAACGTACTTTCAACATCTAAGCATATGCCTGTATCTTGCATATATATTAAATACGTTGTATTTATAAAAAGTACCGAAACAATTGGAATAAACAATTTTATTGTAAATAATTTCTGAAGTTGAATAATTTGTAACCAAAAAAGAATGGCATTTTGTAATTATTTGATATGTACGTACGAAGTTAAGCAGAAAAGAAAACCTTGCATGGGAAGCAAATTCCACAAGAGTCCACCAATAACAAATTACAACCCTAAACCCACAAACGTAACTAGTAAGTGTCATAAATGCACCAATTCGAAACTGAGTGAAACGCGTCATATAAGTAATAGAACAAAAAAAAATATTTATTTTAATAAATTATATATTTATCTTAATTACAATTTACCTACGCTTATTAAAAAATTAATTCTGTTCATATATTTCGATACTTTTGACCCTTTGTTTAAAATTAAATCGTTTGCTACCGAGGCACTGTCAATTTGACGATATCGAAGTAACTTTAATTTGCAGAACCATTCCTCCATAGTTTTATTTAATAAAGGAAGTAAATATCGAACAGTTGTTGTTGCTGAAATGTGTTTAAGCACGTTGCGAGCATAACGACCTGCGAGACTTACTGGTACATTGCAACTGAAACCTCGAAAGCTGGAGTCCAGGGCCGTTGAACAAGTTGCTAAAAACTTATTTCTTCAAATTCTAATATAATCTATGTATTTGTTTGTATGTAGTATGTAGTGTGTACTTTCATTTATGAAGTTATCGTAAATACCTAATGGAAGTTAATAATCCCCAAAGTTATTGGTTTGTAGTAAGAGAAGACCAAAGCAATGTAATATTTAGTAGTAATAATTTTACGATACAAACACCGCAAAGTATGTTTTTTAGTTTTATGTTGACAGTTGTTTAATTTCAACAGGCGAACTGTTCAATACTGTACTATAATATATTCAAGCAATGTGTATTCTTAGTTGCAGGACAAGAAACAAGATACATTGTAGAACCTTCAGTTGATAACCAGCAGTACCTTCACGGAGATCATGTACAGCCAGAACGAGATGAAACCGCAAAGTCTTGTGCCAAGGAAATTGAAATGCAAAAGGAGGATAACTTTTGGGATAGAAATAAAGTAAAATTGTTACTAACCCATTGTCTAGAAAACAGGTATGGATTTAAAGATAAAACGTCGTGGAATGAGATATCTATGCTGCTTGGAACAACTTCAGATGAGTGTGACAGGAAGTATAGAAATCTCCGAAGAACCTACATTAGATTGTTAAAAAAGAAACGATTAGGTAAAGATATAAAATGGATACATTACAATATTTGTGATGAAGTGTTCAAGGATTGTAAGTCTTTATCTCTGGCCATGCTGGCTCCTTGGGAAGATGCAAAAGTTCGAAGGCTCTTGAATCTTTATATTGAAAACATAAATAGGTTTCATAGCTCTGAATACTTGCAGAAAGATGTATGGAGGGACATAGCTATGCAATTAAATACTACAGAATACAATTGTTATCATAAGTTTCGAAATCTAAAAAGAACCTATTTTAACTGGATTGAAAGAAGTCGTGAATCTGGAAAATTAATAAAGTGGCCCTACCATCATTACTTTGAAAGAATATACTACAACTACAACCCTGATTTGGGTCCATGGGATAGAACTAAAATTAGGCAGCTCATAAATGCATATTCAGATGTTGCTCATAAGTTTCGGAACCCAAAATATCAGAAAAAAGAACTGTGGAAAGAAATATCAAGAAAAATAGGTGAATCACCTAGCAATTGTGATAGAAAATTTCGAAATCTAAAACAGACATATGTCAGATTAAAAGTGAGAGCAGACTGTGGCAGATCCATAACCAAGTGGAGGTATTTTAAAGATTTTGTGTCAATATTCGAAAATAACTCTTATAATACAGAAGAACATGGGGGAGAGGTTTCATTTAAATCTCAGGAGCAAAATTATATCAAGAAATTGTTAACATTTTACATAGATAATAAGCAGAAGTTTATTGATCCACTTGTCAAAAAGAGAACCTTGTGGAAACAAATCGGTCCAAAGTTGGGTTTGTCACCTGAAGTATGTGACAAAAAGTTTCGCAATTTAAAACAGACCTACATCAGACTAGCAGAAAAGAAGAGAGACACTGGGAAAGACAATGGCTGGCCTTATTTCTCTTATTTTGAAGAAATATATGATGGATCAAAAATATTCACAAACAACTGTGTTCATAAATGTAGTGCTGGTGGTCCCGCCTTCTCAGAAATAAAAACGCTTGTGAAAGAATATGACACTAATGACAAGGATAAATTTGAGAAACTTGTTAGGGCTATAGAAGAGTCAAATGGTATTCAACGTGAAAGAAACCAAATATTATATGCCCTCCTGAACAGGCCCTAGACAGGCACGAAATACCACTGCGGTTGCACCTCTGTGACTATGATGAAAGCAGTTACTTGCTCCCACAAAACAATGATGTTACTACTTGCCAACTTTGTACTGTTGTTGTATATAAAACATAATTATGTTTACTCCAAATGGATGGTAGAGAAATTCAGTCAGATTGGGTTCAGAGATTTAGCTATTGTTTTTATCAGCCGTCCCAAATTCTTCTTTTTCCATTATGGTTAATTTGTAAAAATGTTACAAGGAACAGGAATGGAGACACTGCAGACTGTCCAGTTAGTTAAATCACAGTCCAAGAATCAAACAAATTTGTAAATAGCTTTATTATGTGATGAAAATGGTTAAATTTTAATTCATAGGTTTATTTCATAAAACTTAGTAGTACAAGACAAAATTGTGTTTCTTTAATCATGTAATTCACTCGATGTGTGTCATTGACAAAAACATGAATATTTAATTGTTCACCCCAATTACTCAGAATAAGTTGATCTTTAAGGAGATGTGCAGCAGATAGCTGTATATGAAATTAGGAATATCCCACGGTTCCACCCGCGTCGATACCGATCTCGTGGCAGTAGAAAGTGTACTAAGTCGAACTATAGATTTACTTTGATAACGTACAAGTTTTATATCTTACTAATACATTTTTAAATTCGTAACATCATTTATGTAGAACCGCCTTCAAAACAAACTATTATATTATCTCCAATCTGTTAGTCTTAACTCTTACGTGTTACTTCAATTATGATAATTGAGCTCGTCATTAATACCCAAAAGTCCCCCCCCCCCCCCGGCTACCACCGCTTCACACAAAATATACTTTAAGTAAATAATGCAATGCAGCAAAAATGTAAGCTCATTGCAACAGAGATTCTGCCACAAATCGCGCCCTTACTGTAAGCCGTTGAGGAGTTCCATTGATCATCATATTTGACTACGACAATCACTTGCCCATACCGATGTTAGGGTAGGTACCTAATAACCGGAGATACTATAAATAATTCTGCGGGAAAAGTTCCGTTACTTTCGGTATCTATCCCATGATCAAAACCTATCCAAACAACCCTCGAAGTATATATTCTTACCAATAAAAACGAATCGTCGAAATCGGTTGGCGCGATTTTGAGTTATTTGTCCAATTTAAGACTTAGGTATACGGTTTTCCCACGGATGCTATCATCAGACCTAGACCAAAAAAGCGGGACCCTACGACAAGCACCACCTTTTATGTAAAAAATATATATTTTAACAAAAAAGAACCGCCTTCTACAAATATATTAATATGCTCTAAAAAGTAAGAAATAATTGCGCATTCTTTTATAGTGTTCTTCGTATTGTTGTATTCGGAGTCGGTGTCAGCCGAGGTGCCTACATATAGCTATAGGTGGGAGACGCGAGTGCTGCCAAGTGGACACCCGGGGAACATCTTCCTTGGCTGATGATGATATTTCTTTCACCATTCTTAGGTTTTTGTGTAAAAACGTAACAAGCATACATACAAAAACACAAACGCTTCCTCTTTATTACATTAAATAAATAACAGTTTACATAACATTTCTTCCCGTTTATTACTAGATTGGAAAATCGTACACTAGTGTTAATTATATAGAGTACTAGTTGAACCCGCGACTATGTCTGCGTGGAATGATTTTTGGGTAGAAATTACATTAATTTACGCAAATTGTTTTACAAATAAGAAACATGACCTCTACTCGGCAAAACGAATATTCCTACCAAATTTCAAGTCTCTATACCTTATGGTTCCAGAGATATCGTGATGAGAATTATGTATGCATTATGTAGAGTGAAGTGCTGGTCACTAATTTAGCAACAATTTCAATCTTTAGGCAGAACTGAGTATAGAAACAATTGAAGCCCAATCGATTCAGTATATTTTAAGTTTATCTAGAATACACAATCTCTCTTTCCCTAAGTAAAATTCCCAGAATGGATTGGCAACAGATACAATCAAAATGAAACGTGTATTGTTCTAAAAGTTAGGACACTGCACATTTTATTTTCGTGGTGTCTACTGCCTATCTTCACTGTAAAGAGAAAATGAGGTTGAATAGAGTCCAACATAAATTGTAACACAGTCTTTGAGGACTTATCTTAAGCAACAGCATAATAGCAAATGTAGAATTCCAGCATCTATGATTTATAACAATCAAACTTTCACTAAAGGTACAAGTATATGTGACCAGTTTGTTAGACACATTTCGAGTGCATATAAAATTTCAGATTCACTTACTTCTGAAGATTCAATAAAAATCAACCAGAATGATGTCAATGAATGTTGACGATGTTAAAAATAAGCTTATAAATATAAATGCCGACACAAGTAAGGTGCAGGTCCTCGTTAAATAAAATCCCTCTCATTTTTTTGAAGAACTGTGCTATGAGTTTAGCCATGCCCCTTGCATTTAATAGGTCCATACAAAGAGTTCTTCTGTCAGCTTGGAAACGTAATATCATCATACAAGTTTACAAGGATGAAGGAAAAGATATGTTACAAAATATCGGCCAAGTTCTAAAACTGTCTAAAATATTTGAGACACTAGCATGCCCTTACATAAATTGGTACATGAAATAAATTCTAACATCCAAACGACACGTCTGTTTCTAACAGGTATAAATTGATGTTGTGATGTTTTATAAGAAGATCTTACGTTGACAAGAATGGTCAAGTAGATACACTTTATACAGATTTTTCACAAGCCTTTGAGTTAGTTGACCACAACCTACTAATCAATAAGTGAAAATCTCAGGGTTTTGTTGAATATTTTGAATTGGCGTTCCTCGTACTTAATAGACGTATGTATGACTAGCATTAGGTGGATTCGAGTCCTCTACCTCTTATAAAGCGCAATCTGGCGTTCCCCAGGGATCCAATCTCGGTCCAATTCTTTTTAATATATTTATTAATGATTAACGGGGCGTACACGGAGTGGTTTCCTGTCGAAAGAGGGGTTCGAAAGGGATGTGTTGCGTCACCATGGCTGTTCAACATATTCATGGATAACCGTTTGATAGATTTAAAAGAATGTATGTATGGGTTAAAAATGAATAAATTACTCATCAAATGTTTACTCTACGCTGATGATCAAGTAATACTTGCGTCATCCGCTAATGAGCTACAGGAGATGCTAAATATTATGAATGAAGCTTTGAAAGGGAAAGGAATGAAAGTGAATGTAAACAAAACGAAAGTTAGGGAAAGTTATGCTTTTTAACGAGATGAATCTATGATGAATGGTAATATTTTGATAGATGTGGAAGAGGTGAAAGAATTTGTATACTTGGGGTCTAAATTTGCAACATGGAACATGTCAAAGTGATTTTAAAAGGAGAGTGAATGCAGAGAATATGTTAAATAGTGCCCTGCACGCGTTTATGAATAGCCAGATTCCAAAGGGCCAGACTGGCTGTGCATGCAGGAGTGTTGGTGCCAACACTTATGTATGGTAGTCAAAGTTGGGTATGGCAGAAGAATCACAAAAGTAAAATAAATGCGGTAGAGATGAGAGCGTTGAGAAGCATGAGTGGATTAAAACTGAGTGACAGAGTAAGAAATAGTGTGATAAGAGAACGTTGTGGTATAAAAGAAGACGTAGTGACTAAAATTGAGAAAGGTATGCTTAGATGGTTTGGGCATGTAGAGAGAATGAATGAAAGGAGACCGACAAAAAAGATAGGGTGAATGCGAAAGTTGGAAGGGGCAGACCAAGGCGAACGTTCCTGGACCAAATTCAGGACATTTTGATTAAGGGCCAAGTCAAGAGTACTTTATACCGACGAACTTGTATGAAAGGTTTAATGAGAATGAAAGAAGCGAAGGAGATATGCAAGGATCGTGGCAAGTGGAAGGATGTTGTCTCTGCCTACCCCGAAGGAAATGAGGCGTGATGCTATGTATGTATGTATAGTATTTTGTTTTGTATATTCCGAAATTTGACTTTATGCTGATGATTTAAAAACCTTCAAAGCTATCAACTCTGCACGATTCGACGTTACTACAGCAGGACCTCAATAGATCGACACAATGGTGCGATGCGAATAACATGGTACTGAATCATAACAAATGTTACCGTTTACATTTTCATAGGAAAGTCCATCCGATACGATCCGACCTTTCCTTTATTCCTGATTGGAAATTAGTACATCGGTACTAATTTCAAATTTTATTAGGGGCTGAGGAGTTACAGTGGATCATAAACTGAGGTTTATTCCACATATAGATAATATTTGTACTAAAGCTTCCAAGTTCAATGGGTTTATTAAACGAAATGCAACAAAGTTTCAGGACTCTGCTTTTCCAGGCACTACCGAGAAGTATTCTCGAATATGGCTCGGTAGTCTGGAATCCGAACTGTAACACACATGCTAAGCGAATAGAACATAGGCAGAAACGGTTCATGTACTTTGTGAGTGTTAGTGTTACAGGCTGATAGAAAATAAAGCTAGCTAATTTTCGAGATCGCGTCTGACTTTGACCGCAGAAAATTTCTTAACTTTTTAATTGCCGAGAGTCCAGAGCTCGACTGTGATCTGACCTGATGGTAAGCGATGATACAGTCTAAGGATGGAAGCGCGCTAATCTGGTAAGGGGCGATATACCCCTTGTGGTATCTACACAGCAACGTGCCGGAACACAAATCTCTTCGTTTGGCGGTACGTCTTTGCTGGTAGGGTGGGAACTAGCCACGGCCGCAGCCTCCCACCAGTCCAGACAACAACCAAACAACTTAGAAAATACAATATCCGCGCCAGCGAGGCAGTTATTTATGTTATTGCATAAGCATGTTGAGGCTACCAGTAAGTAGGTTTTACTCCTAATTATTAAACTCTATTTGACGCTATTTTGTAAAAATGTGTCTCTTAATGAAATGTAAAATTAATTATATTACAGAATGGGCAAATTTATGACATATGATATTATTCTAATGATATTGTATTCCTACCTAAAAAGTTGCAGTTTATGAATTGATTATAAACAGATTTGAAGTAATTATGAGTTCACCTCTTGGTAAACCGAATGAGAATTCTTGTATGTGTATGGTTATATATATGCGACATGGTACAGCTCATACACAACAGCGGAAGCAATATGGACCTTTGCACTTAATGTATAAAATGTTTCCTATTTTGATTATAAGCAATGTATAATCAAACGTTTAAGCCTATGCGAACTTGCCATAGATTTAACGTCAAATTTCCCTTCAAGTTAAAAATATATTTATTGTAACTCTAGTACAGTAATTAAAGATTGATAATCTCACTGAGATATGGGTAGTGCAAACCGTTAGCAGAAAATGGAAAATCGCGAAATATCGTTTGTAATACCTACAGGTGAAGAAATAAAGAGATAATGTTTACAAATGGTTTTATTTTATTATTACTGTTCTTATGCTTTTAATGTATATGTACAAACAAATTATATTAATTTTCATTCAGAAATGAGAAATCGTTACGCAGATACCTGGAACTACTCAATGTATAAGTCAACGTCTAAAGTCCACCGATTACGCTTACTTCTTAACTTAACAATACATCTGTGTGATCACTTATGATTAAATTTGACATCGATAATGCTATACCACAGTAAGGAATGAAAAAAATCAGTTTCAGAAAGAGTTTACGAAATCACACGGCGTCGGAGCGAGCCCGACGCACGCTCGCACACGCCACTCACGCACTCGGGACACCACGCTAACCTAGGCTGTTACCACTAGATGCGACTGGCCCGCCCGCCGGCGCCGCGGTGCGGCCTCGAGGGCGGGCGGGGCCGCCCGCTCACTTCTTGGCGTTCTTCTTGGGCGACGCGGCCTTGCCCTTGGCGTTGTTGGAAATTTTAGACTTCTTGCCCTTCGGCTCGCCCTCCTCCTCGTCCTCGTCCTGAAAACGAACCGCGGATCATTCTTCCGACGCTGAACATGACGTTCTGCAACCGTGTCAACCGAGCTATTGCTACTTCAACAAAATCTCTACTACAATTCTTCTGTTAATAGTGGAAATGAACAGGTTTCCAAATATAATCATTTAGTGTGCGACTAGTTATTATGTATGACCAAATTCTACTATGGATTGAGACCATCTTGTGTTCGTAAAGATTTACATTGAAACTTATTAATGATCAAAGGAATCTGTTATTTCCTTAGAATTTGGTCAGTTTTGAACTTTATTCACATCAACAAGTAAAAACCCCTCCAATGATAGTGGAGTCCCATTATCATTTCATAACATGCTCGAAACATAACTACAGCACTACACTTATCATCGACTATCAGAAGGTAAAGGGAACAAAGAATGAGTACAGAAAACCAACAGCCAATTTTGTTGAGGTACAAATATCGACATGATTACCAAATTTTGTTTTCAAAGGCCCATTCAAACAAAAATGTGACTGAAAGATCACTGCATTGGCAAAGGAGCTGTCAGCATTTTGCATAACTGGGCCTCGAGGCCCTTTTCCCTCTGTTAGACTGTGACCTTACTACTTTACACATATTAGTTGAAGGTTTTCAGTACCTCATTCGTCTTGCGCTTGCCGGGTGTTGGTTTCCTTTTATTTTCATCTTCCTGCAAATGTAGTAATCTACTGAATTACTTGTTCACACTAATAACACAATTAAGAAGCCCCAATATCACTCCCTCGTTTTTAATTTTATTGGTTACTAAATTATTGAACTGTATGACAAAAATTGCAATGAAATCAATTTATATGGCTGTTCTTATAACAAAACCAATGTCTGCAAATGAACTGTATTGAATAATCACCTAAACAAAGTTAATATATCACCTACCTTAAATTGAGAATCTTCTCCTTCTTCTTCATCAAGCATCTCCTCCTCCATCTCTTCCATATCCTCAAATTCTTCAACCAGGGCACCCAACAGATGTTGACCGATTAAATGAACAGGTCCCGAGCCCTAGATTAAACTTTCAACTCAGTGATATACAGAAAAAAGAATTGTAAAACAACACCAGTCCAGCGAAACAATCAGACAAATGCCTCAAACAATCATTAAAAGGCAGAGCAACATCAAAACGATGCAGCACACCCCTCATGGAAATATGGTTGTTTTTATCATCATAAAATAACATATTGAACTCGTGGCCTACCTCGGCTGCCTCAGGCGAGGCAGATAAGTGAATATAACACCATAACAACATTTACCTGTATAAGTGTGAAGGTGACGGGTGCATCTGGAAATTCAATGTGTAAGCGAACTTGTCGTGTCTCTCCCACTTTGAGGATGGCCACTGGGATTTTGATGGACTCTTGAAGACACATTGTCTCCACCTGCATATTATAATTTTCTGCTCTATAATTGATTATAAATAAATTTGATTTTATATTGAAATGTGATTTATGGTAGTAATTAAAACAGAATAATTTCAACATTTGCTAACCAACCACCTGAATATACACCATTCTCAAAAGGTCAACATGATAGATTCCATGAAAGTATATTTCCTATAGACAGAAATCACCAAAACAATGTTATTTTTATATGCACTGTAATAAAGCTACACAGTTACATTTCAGGTGACATGTTTCGCCAAAGACTAGTGGCACGGTGCTCACCTGTACGACATTTAATTCGTCCGATTTGGCATCTGGACCGAGCAGCGCTTGGCGAATGAGCAACTTATTACTGCGGGGATAGTCCCCTTTCGCCTCCGGATCCCACGTCTCCGATTGATGCGACGACGACAGGGTGACACCTGAAAGAACAATAAGTTCGGTTTAAGTAAGCAATGGTAAAATCATCAATGCAATCGGACCTACAAAGACAATAAAACACACACTTTCAACGACTAACGGCTCAACATATCTGCCCCCTTCAAGACGCTTGGACGCCATACTTTCAAATTCCGCGCCCTAATGCATAGACACCGAACGACGCTTCTGCAATATTGGCATAATATATTGGTGAAGTATGACACATGTATCAATATATTCTCGCAAATGCGAGTAAGACTCGGAACGACATTCCTAGATCAATCATAGAATTCACATCGTGGTTAATATGAAATGGCGGCAATGACGGCGATATAATATCTCATTACTCCGGCTCGTTGAAGGATACCGAGCGCTATTGAACAGTAATGTTACAAATACACGGAACAAATAATATCTTGAGCTTGTTGTGAAATAAAATGGCGAAAGGAGCCGGGTGTCAAAAGCTTGATGCCAATTTTAGATGTCTGAAGCTAACAAAGTACGCATGTAAATTCTAAAATAAATAAAAGGAATAACACAAAATATAATAACAAATATTACTCACCGTAGAAATATTCGTCCGACATAGTGATTTAACTAATTTTTTGAGATTTTCACGACACGTTCACGTGCGATGCCGGCGCACAGAAATCTGGAACCAGTGTTGCCATTTATCAATAAACAAAACGAGAAAAAAAATCCTTCATAGTGTGGCAAGCCTATTAAATTAATCTTCGTCAAACATGAGAATAAAATATGTATCGTTTGAAATAAAACTAAAGGTCAACGTATCATATAAATAAATCACTTTATATAATATAAACTAACAGCGCAAGACAGTAAGAATTCGCTGTTTTACGTTAGACATAAACAAATTATGACTACGTCTATTAATTTACATATTTATGACTACTGTGACGGAATAACCGCCTTTACGGAGGAGAAGCGAAGACAAATCATATTTTAAATAGCCATGTAATAATAAGAAAAAGATATGCCTTGATAATAAATACAAATGAATCACTGATAAATGTTGTAGGTATTGATGAAACAGACCGGGAATTGTGATGTATCTGCAAAAATGCTAATATTGACTACCGAGCGAGAAAAGTTAGAAGAGAGACTATTTCAAAAAAATAAAACGCCATTTGAAATATTTTTAAGTGGAGAAGTCTTAAATAGATAAATTGAAAACAATTGATAAACTAACTTAAAACAGATATCGTAACTGAAAATGCGTTCTAGCGTTGTCTCGGGCTTTACACAAATTTGTAGGGCCTAATTCTAAAAAAAATCATGTGTAATTTGCTGTGCTTTGCCGTATTGTCGACTTTGAACCAAATAACGCTAAATCCGTTTTTATCATCCTCCTAGTCTCGCTTTTTATAATACATATAACGTAAAATATTATCCTACATAAAATGAAGAAAAAAAACTTTTTAAACATTAAAATCAATTGCTGTTTGTGAGTCTCGCCAAAACTCGAGAACGGCTAAACTAGTCTGCCTAATTATGGTTTTCAATTATTTGTGGAAATCCAGGGAAAGTTTAAAAGGTTAATAAATAGATTAGAAACTATTCCTTCCTGTCAAACGTTTGATGTTTGACGCGTCGTTCAGAAATGGAAGTAAATATAATAGAATTTTTTTTATATATAATTTTTGTCATTTAACATTGACAACCAACAATTTCTGACCGCAAGTATTATATTTTATGGACTTTGGCGGGAATGTAGGCGGTAAGCCTTTTTTATTACGAATTCGTTTTGTTCCGGTTAAGTTTAGACGACATTTATTACTAAAGATGTAACATTTTGCAATTATCATCTTTTTATTTGTTTATGCTGAGGCGATATGAAGTTTGCCGGCTTAGACTTTATAAATATAATGAATTTTGAATTTGGATAAAATATGAAATGGTGAACTTTGTACGCACAACCGCTGTCTGTTACTGGACTCTTTGTAATGTGTTTTTCCCGTTAATGTAATTTTATTATATGTATAAGCATGTTGAGGCTACCAGTAAGTAGCTCTAGCTCTAAGATTTATTATCTTTAAGATTTATTTGCAATTTACTTTCTTTAATATGTAACCTTTTGGTGCCCTTTTTTAAATAAATAAATGAACGTCACAGTGATACAAACCTTGTAGTCGCTATAAAGCCTACCAGTGCATGGGGAATCTATTGAAATATTCTTACTATTTGTTGTCATGTGTATCTTGTCGCCCTAAAAGCAACTTTTAATGCCAGTCACATGTCTCTCTACATAACAGAGGAGTCTCTCTAAATAAGTGTAAACTGAAGCTATATTTTTCGATCGCATAGGGTCATTAATTCAAAAAACACTTATGAGAAGGTTTTTTTTATTGTCGAGGTATATATTTAAACTTACAAGACATGGTATTTATCGTCTTAGAATTATGATAAATTTTTATCAATAATCGTATACTCGGGGCGAACGTTACATTAAATTAGGACTTATGAAGGTTTTGCATTGAATTCGCTGAGGTATGAAAGGTCACTTATAGAAATTTGTAGGCAGAAAAGTGTCAGACATGGATTTGTATCGGACGGCGTTACTGAATGTAGTCGAGCAGAATCGTTTAGTGGAGACGAGGCCGAGTTTCGCGGCGGGCCAGCGGGCCTCCGTCGGCCGCAGGCGCAGCTTCAGCCGCGCGTTCTCGACCTTCAGATCGGCATTCGTTTTCGCCAACGTGATATATTTGCGATGGGCCGGAGTGATGTTCGCACTCTTCCCTATGTCATCGAGCATCGTACTCACAGATTTCTTGTTAAGCTCTAAACATTTGACGACAGCGCCGTAGGTCTGGAACGAGCGAAACGAAATAAACTCATATAACGATGTGTCCGAGACAGAACATTCATCATTTTATTTGATTTAAAAATTTTTAACCTCTTGCACGTATTTTTGTAAGGTTAGGAACTTCTTTTGTAACTCGTCTTTACTTTTCTTTAACTTAAAATATTTGTTACAAACGTTGCATATGATTTCATCTTTAGAAGCGATTTCACTTTCTAAGGCCGATATACATTCCTCCTCGTTCATCTGTGATCGGAATTGAGTATATGATTAAATACGCACCGGCAAATACTTAAAGAAATCCAAGCTTAATGTAATGTAAAATAAGCGAAAATATCTCTGTTTGTTTGTCTAACTGTTACGTTTTTACTAATAAACTGAGTCTGGGTGGGGTAAACCTGAAGCCTGATTTCAAAAACAAATAAATTAATTGAAATTACCATTACATAGGTATAGAAAGAAAATCTCAGGAGTAGATTGATGTATTTGAGATGTGGACCTACCTTCTATGGATGATGGCCATTAGCTGGATGGATGGCTCATACGTGAAAGTTCTGCAGCGAATTAAACAAAAATCAAGCTTTTGCAAACCATCAGGATGAGAAAAGTCGTATATGAGAGGTTCGAGATCCTACAATTGATCTTGATGAGATAAGTTGCTGATATCGAGATCCTGGCTAAGGAACATCAACGAGAAGCCAGACCAAAAAAAACGCAGCGAAACTTTTACACCTCGCTAAGAATAGAGAGCCATACGCATAGTTGACTGCCAACCTTCGCTAGTCGGAGAGTCATGGTAAGAAGAATTGAAAACACTGCCACCTTAAGCTAAGGGAGTGTGATAATTGGAACTAATTTCATCGAAACTTACAGACCGTAAGTGGCGTTATAAGTAAAATCGGACCCTGAGAAGTCAAGTGGAGTTAAAGTGTATAGTGTATCTTGGCCTTAGGCTACATTGTAGTAAAAATGATCATATGATAATGGGATGCGTAAGACATCGCACAAAGGAGGCACCAGATGAAAGTTCCTTGGGGAGCCTGGTGTCGCTTTACATGTGCAGAGGAGGGCCACCGAGGAGGGTTTAGTGGGTATAATCCTACATAAATAACCTGACCTTTCCCCCGAAAAGGCCGGGTATCTTTGGAAGATTCCCCCCCCCCCCCCCGTGAAAAAAAATAGTGTATCTTAAAAGAAGCACTTGTTTGATCAGTGACGACACAAGGTGAGACTTGGTAGTAGAAATAATTACTTAAGCTAATAGGTTGACCCGTAATTGGATGTGCTCTTAGACTCTTGTCAATATTTTTTTTAACTGTCATAGTTAAAAGTTTTAGTGGCAGATCTATATGCGAACTTTAATTAGTAAATAATACATACATATATAACATCACACCTGGCCATTTGAGATACCCTCTAGCTATTCATAAAGGCGTGCAGTGCACCATTCACCATATTCCTTGTGTTCTCCTTTCGATATCACTTTCACATGTTCCATCTTTTGTTTAGATTCCAAGTATACAAATTCTTTCACCTCCTCCACTTGTTCCCCATCTATCAAAATATTGCCATATATTATAAATTCATCTCTTTCAAAGAGCATAACTTTCGTTTTGTTCACTTTCATTCCTATCCTTTTCAAAGCTTCATTCTTAATATTTACCATATCCTGTAGCCCATTGGCTGATGATGATCATTACAGATGAAGAATACTTAATCGTCAGCGTAGAGTAAACATTTGATGAGTAATTTATTCATTCTAAACCCATACATACTTTCTTTTAAATTTATATTCAGTTATCCATGGTTGTCAGCCATGGTGACGCAGTACCCTCATAGAGAAACTTCAATGCTTGAATCAGATCACCGTGCACCCCATACGCAGAGAACGTTGTTGTCGATCAGTTTCATGTTTCATTTCATTGATCACCCTTTCAATCAACATCTGTGCATATAATTTGCCGACGACACTATGTAGGCGCGTTATCAGCCGGCAATTTTTACACTCGTGCTGTGACCCTTTTCCTGTATATAAAGGGACAAGTTCCTTGCGTTGCTCCAATCTTTTGGGACTTGGCCATTCTCCATTCATTGAAAAGATATTACAGCTAATCTGCCACAATACCGCGGCCAGCCTTAAGCATCTCGACGGATACTTTTCCATACCCAGCAGCCTTACCTGATTTCATACCTTTTATAGCCTTTATAATCTCGTCCATGCCAAAATCATCTGTCTTATATTCATTGAAATTCACATCACCATTCGTTGCCTTTTGCATTCGTTGGTTAGCTTTTATAGGCAACCAATCGGACCGCGCTTTTTTCTTTTCACACCCGGCTACCTGAACATTTTTGTCTAACCGCAGATTCTTCTCTTTTTTACCTTTCCTCCTTTTAGACATTCCACATATAACAATAGCAGCACCAACCACTTCATCTTTAAATTTACTCCATAAACTTTCAACCTCATTCGGTTTGTCTTCACTCTTAAATCGCTCATTCAATTTTTTAAGATATTCTTCTCTATCATCATCTTCTTGAAATCTCTTCACGTTTATTCCTTTTTAAATGATCTAGGCTTCCTTTTTCTATTTCGCCACCGATTAAAAATATCACTGATTCGGACGACAACCATGTAGTGGTCAGTATCGATGTCGACCCCACAATATACTCGAGCATCTAGAACTTTCTTTTTCAGTTTTTCACCCACAACTACAAAATCAATCATACTTCTAACATGCCCTTCTTCCATTTTAGACATGATCTTCATATCTATCTATCAATCTTCCTATATTCAAACATAGAGTTTTCCAAAAAAAGACTATATTCCACACATATCCCAAGCAAACCATTTCCATTTTCATTCACCCGTTTCTCACAAAACATACCAAGAATCCTTTCGTACCCATCACGTTTCCACACCTACCTATCCATTAAAATCTCCTAACATAATTATTCGCTCATTTGGTTCACTTTCACTCAACGGATCACTCAGACTTTCACAAAACTCATATATTTCTTTTGGGTTTTATTGGGCTTTCTCGTACCTAGGTCCGTCGGAACTTAAGCACCCACAGCAAGGATCCGAGTAAGTCCAAATTTTAGCCTGCTCCAGATGATTCTTGGACTAACACATTTCACTTCTTTCACGCAATAAATAAATAATAATATAAAAAATCATTGGTTTTTTTTTTGCGATAATTTTACGTGGTAACGTCATAAGACAACATCCATGAAATTTTTTGTTGTTGTAATCAACAGTGGAAACCACATTAACATTTCACTTCACTTTTAAACGGTTGACAAAGCATGTACTGCAAAGAAAGACGATGAGTCATGCTTTGCAGGGCGTGCAGCCGACATCCATTTGTAACATATTATCCATTCAATAAATTAGTTGATTTACAGTGTTGTTAGCTTACAATAGAATCCAATCTCCCACTGGCAGTTAATTTTTCTGCTAGTCTTTTCATATTTACCAGCAGAAATTCCTTTTCCTTTCCTTGAATTTCTCTGTAAAAATGACATGACCTAGTAGTTTTTCAGAAATGTATAAATATATATACAGATTTACTAGTTCATCAAAAAAGAAAAATTGAAACGTTGACTGCTGAATACCTTTCATCGATTAATTCTTGTTGCAAATTTCTATTCGTTCTTTGTAGGCTTTTGAGTTCGACGTATAATTTTTCTTTTTCGCGGGCCAGTGTACCTATGGCGATATCACGACTTTCTAACAGGGCCTTCAGTGACGATATGTTAAGTTTAAGCGATTCAGTTTCGTCTTGTATTTTTTTAACTTCGTCTATTTGGTTTAAACTTTTTCCTGACGAGGTCGAGGACCTCAGCGAACTCTTAGATAAAATTCGGCTAAAATTCATCAAGAAATTACATACATCTGGCTCAATCGTCAACGATTTTCTTAAGCTATCTAATTTACATTAGCATTTAGCATACAATTTGTATATTATTAATTATAAATGTGTAGTTGAACTGTTTACAATTTCGTCACGAAGTTGACAGTCATGATCTTGTTTCTGGTCTCTTTTTCTATATTGGAAGTATAGCGGATCTGTGGTTTTGCCAAAAATAATCTTAATAAGCTTCACAACGAATGTAAACACAATGTCAATGTCGCCGCGTTTTACATATTTGTGACATATTTGGTGACAAAATATATAGCTTAAAAATAAAACAATAAAAACATTTAGGAGCTCCATTCAATGATTCTTGCTAATTTAATGTTAATTTATATATTTTTCTTTATTTTATAGTCCTCTACCATAAATGTTTGTATTGTTATTGCGTGATGTGACTACCTATAAGTGAAATTACACGTTTCGCACCACTTTTATGTATGTAATAGTTTAAGTATATGTAAATGGGATTATGTTTAAATAAATAAAGAAACTATATGCTGTGTTTGTGAGTACTGACCAGTAACCAGTACGTAGGTATCTATGGTTTTGACTTTTATGTAGTTTCATATAATAGCTTTAATTGGTAACATTCGGCGTTCGAAGTTGAAGGCGCAGATCGAATTGTGTCTGTGTTAATTAGGTCGGAGCGTCGGGTTTTTTTTTAATGCTGACAAGTTAGCGCTTGACAGTGATCACACCTGGTGATAAGTGATAATATAGTCTAAGATGGAAGCATGTTAATCTGTAATAACGCAATTTTCAATCCAGGTCAAAATTTGTGTTGTTCATTAATGTAATAAGACAAAGAGGCACCTGTTTAATCCAAGCAGATGTTACAGTGCGTAAAGTGGCCCAATTGAAATTGTAAGCGGCAAAACTATTCTAAAATTTAGCCCACAGATTGCGACTCGGTATCTCAAGTCAACATTTATCACACACAGCCACATGTATCAAAAATTAATCGAAAAATATATGGATTTTTCTATAGTATTATATTCTTAACATGTTAATTTCCCATTTGAAAATCTGTGGCATTGATATGATCTATTGTATAGTCTGCGCGCACACAACACAGACGATATATTTGCAAGATCAGGGCCATTTTGTAAACTTAGAAATTGCAGTATTTTTTTATGCCTATATCTTATTGGTTATTTCGTTATATGCTTTTTAATAATTGGTCATGAGCGATGCCGGCTTCTGTCTCGACCAGTACTGGAATCGTGTTCCCGTCATTGTTAATTCCATTTCCAGGGGTCGATCAGAATATTCAGCGGTCAGCCTGACACCAATTTATTTGTCAAAATACCGTATAGCAGTGTTGTAATTCGCTAGAACTCGGTCGTTTCCCCGAGCCCGGTCCCGACTACCCTGGTCTGTTTTGTCTATTTTTTACGAGTGTATATTCCTCCCAAACAGTCACATTTTGTCAACCGCAGCAATCATTGTTTTGGTGATCCAAGTGAGTGTATTAGAAGAATTTTGTCGCTTCGTAGTCGACCTCGGGCCATCCGTGCGTCGATGCATTTTCGTTGTGTAACTGCGCCGAAGTCGAGCTATGCGATGCCAAAATTTATATTCTTAGTCGTTTTCCGGACGTGAAAATAGAACTGGCGTCTCCGCGAGAATTTACGAGAGCTGTCAAAAAATCCAATCGGAATTTATAAAAATGTTTCGTCATAACTAGCTCATTAAATAGCTACGTTTCATTTTCAGATCCCGAGTACTGTGTTATTTATTGTTAGCGCATAAAATCGAGTTTAAGTAATTTATAGAAGAATTTATTCACCATCTGTCGGAGCAAAAGACCGCGAAACTCAGTTTAAAAAATGCGAACCTCGTAATCGAACGCGGTGATTCATGATCGCTCGGCCGCGGGAGTGGTACAATGAGTGAGGAGTCGCAACATGATGGCAACAAGAAGAGCCCATCGCTGGCGGCGCCCGGCGGCGGCGCGCCCGCCGACGACGACGGCGACCGCGCCCGCCCGCCGCAGGTGGGTAGCCCACGGCCCAGCCAGCTTAGCATCTAGTCACAGCAGCAGGTGACCTCTGCAGAGATATTCAATTGATTTTCTCAATTCATAATCATTCTATTGAGTCTACCGTTCAAAGTGACTAGAGCGAGTCATTTGTGTAGTTCTTAATTTAAGAATAGAGAGTAGATTTGTGTGAACATCTTTATGATAAGAGAATCTGCAATATTGTAGGTGACAACAGTCTCTACTCCGAGTCCGCGAAGCGAAGGCACCAAATGGAAATGTGAGATGTGCACCTATGAGAATTTCCCACTTTCCCGGAAGGTATTGTCATAGCTTTGAATAAACCGTTGTGTCATTATTGCATGTTACATTTTATCTCATGAATGGTTATAAATCAATTGGCCACATATACCAAGCAATTGGAAAAATGTTAAAATGAGTAACTAAAATCCTCAAAACTACACCTCACATATTTCTTGGCAGTACAAAATAGATTATTGAGCGTGAACTCTGCTTGGGGCTTTTATACTGTGTTTCTGTCAATTACATGTGTTTGAATATATACACACCAGGATATTCAGTGGAACAAAAAAATAAAGGTTTGATATCAGTATCATAACCTTATATGATACTGATAACAAACCATTTTTTTTTTGTTCCACTAAATATGCTGGTGTGTTTATTTTCTAAGAAATAACAGAATGATAAAAGTTTTGTGGTGTTTTTATTGTAGTAAATGTATAAAAGCTATTGATTTGACAGTCTGATACAGACCCTTGCTGGAATGTATAATTATCATTAATGTTACATTTCATTAGCAATTTTTTTTATTGCTGACAGGTTAGTGCTCGAGCGTGATCACACCTGATCTTAAGTGATGATACACTAAGATGGAAGTGTGCTGACCTTGTAAGACGCAATCTGCTTCATATGGTTTCAACATGGCATCATACACAAATATCAATTTCTCTGCTCGGTAGTTTTATCTTTGCCTCGGTAGTTTCAACTAGCCACAGCCAAAGCTTCAAAGCCGGTCAGAGTCAGACAAATTAGAAAATGCAATTTTACCAAATTAGACCTACAACATTGCACCAGAGAGGTCGTCAAAGTGTTGGAATGTTACATAGCTATGTCTTTGTTGTCCATTCAAAGTTTACCGATATTCTCATTAAAACCGACTCAAAAGTATATGCAGGGAACCAGCATCTAGTTGGAATATTCAGTTGGCGATGTGGTTTTTGTGACTGCGCGTTGCATTTGCAGTGCACCATGTGTCGCGCGCAGAAACCTGCGCTGGGGGAAGACATATTCAAGCTGCAAGACGGTGCCAGCGCCCTGCCCACGCCCGAAGTCTGCAGTGAGTCGGGCGCTCCGTCCTTTTCCTCTAAATAAATGCGTATACTGCGTAGATCGCGCTCCGTTCGTAAACGTCGCTCAGTATACTCGGTCGTCGTAAAAGCTCAGAGCGAAGCGCGCGATCCGGTCGCACCCGAATGGTTTTCGGCGAAGGCAACCTCGCGCGCCCCCCGGGGCCGGCGAGTGCAGCGGCTGTGCGTTGCGCAGGCGCGGACGCGGTGGCGGAGAGGCTGAAGCCGCTGCGGATATCGTCCCCGCAGAGCCAGCCCGGCGCCTCGCTCGCCGCCAAGTGGGCCTGCGCCGTGAGTCCCAGTCCTGTTCTCCGCCGCCGCGTTCGGTGCGAGCGCTCCTAAGGCGAGCGCCCGCGTCGGCCGTCGCGCGTGTGTTGCAGACGTGCACGTACGAGAACTGGCCGCGCGCGCTCAAGTGCTCCATGTGCGGCGCGCAGGCGCCGAGGGCCGCGGGCCCCGTGGGCGCCGGCGGCCGGCGGACCTCCGCGCTCGCGCCCGCCGGGCNAGGCCGGGCGGCGCGCCCGGCGGCGCCAGGCGGCCGACCGCGCTTGGCTGCAGGCCTGCCTCGGCGTGGTGGAGGGCGAGGCGCGGCGCGTGGACGCGTACCTGGCGGCGGGCGGCGACCCGGCGCGCGCGCTCTCCGCCGCCGAGGTGGCGCTGCTGGATCGCGCCTCCGCCTTCGACGCCGGTCACACGCTCGTGCACCTCGCCATCCGGTACCGCCCCCACCCCCACTCCCCTGCGGCCTCAGAGTCGACGCCCGCGACGACGTCCGTCCGGTCGGGCCGACTCGTCCGCCGGTGCTGACGCGCGGCGGTTCGCAGGTTCCAGCGGCAGGAGATCCTGGCCACGCTGCTGTCGCGCATCTCGGGCGGCGGGCCCGGCCTCAAGCGCTCGCCCTCCTACGTAGGTATGCCACCGCAGCGCCGCCCTCCGCGCCGAAGAGCGCCCGGGGGACGTTCCGGATATGTCGCTCGATGGATTTCAAAGTCACCTACGGACGTCGTGTGCCTGATGCGCAGGAACGGTTGCGATGACTCCTTGATATTTTTTATATCGCGTGAAGGACAATAACGTTGTGCATGAAGCGCCAAAAAGAATCTATACTGCACCTCCGCGGCCGTCAGACAGATCGAAGAGAGACGTATTCTAAATCGGCATGCGTTATACTCGTGTGCGTAGACGAGTTCAGGTTGATCACAAAAACAAGTAGTTACAGTCATTTCAGAGATCTATATTACAAAAAGAGAGAGGTTTGCCGCTCATTTGACGATTTGCAAAGAGAAATTCCTCGAGGACGTCCGTTGCAGCACCGGACCTGGCGGCGGCCGTCCGGCGGCACATCGCCGGCTGCGTGCGCCAGCGCCGGGGCGGCTTCCCGTGCCGGTACATCAACGAGTTCTGCACCTTCTGGCTGCCGGCCGGTGAGCGGTCGCGGCGATCGGAGCCGACTCCCGTCCTCGGGCGCGCCCGTCGTCCGTCGCGAGCGAGACTCGGTTTGCAGAGGTGGAGGAGTTGCCGGCCGCCATCCGGGAGCAGCTGTTCTCGGAGCTGCTGGACGGCGAGGCGCAGCGCACGCTGGAGGCCGAGCCGCCGCTCGCGAGCTGGAGCGCGCCGGGCTCGCGGCTGTTCGCGCTGTGGAACCGCTCGGCGGGCGACTGCCTGCCCGACGCCGTGTGCCAGGCGGCCTACGGCGTGGCCGACCGCGCCAACGTGCTGCGCGCCGCGCTGGCCGACACGCTGCGGCTGGCGCAGCGCGGCCTGTACGCGCGCTGGGCCGCCGCCGAGCGCCTGCAGGCGGCGCAGCTGCACTACCAGCCCGAGGAGGCGCAGCTGCGCGGCGAGTGGGCGCGCCTGGCCGCCGCCGCCGCGCGCCCCGGCGCCGCGCTGCACCAGCTGCACGTGTTCGCGCTGGCGCACGTCATGCGCCGGCCCATCCTGGTGTACGGCGTGGACGTGGTCCGCTCGTTCCGCGGCGAGGCGCTCGGCTACGCGCGCTTCCAGGGCATCTACCTGCCGCTGCTGTGGGAGCCGGAGGCGTGCTGCAAGTCGCCGCTGTGCCTGGGCTACACGCGCGGCCACTTCTCGGCGCTCGTGCCCATGGAGCCCTACTCCTACGTCTGCCGGTGAGGCTCGCGGCCGCCCGCCCGGCGCCGGCGACGGGCGCGCGGCCGCGAGCCTGACGCGGCGCGTGTCCGCAGCGAGAGCGAGAGGGCGCGCGACGACGCCGCGCTGGTGCCGCTGACGGACGCGGCCGGCGAGCTGCTGCCCGTGCATTTCCTCACCTGCGACGAGGTAGGCGCCCGCCGCCGCCCACCGCCCGGACCCGGGCCTCTGCCGCAACGCGCGCTTTGCAGGTCTCGACGGAGGAGGCGCTGGTGCGGCGCTGGACAAGCGCGCGCGGCGCGGGCGCCGAGCTGGCGGCGGCGCAACGCCCGCACGCGCGCCCGCTGCTGCAGGCGCAGATGCTGGAGGAGTGGCTCAACCACTACCGCCGCCTCGCGTGAGTGCCGCCCGCCGCCGCCGCCCGTCCGCCGCGCGGCCTGACGCTCGCCTCTCCGCAGGCAGCAGACGCGCGGGCCCTTCCCGCCGCCCTACTGCTCCGGGCCCGACACCGACGACGAGTAGCGGGCGCAGCCGCAGTGGTGACCGGAGCGGCGCTCGTCGCGGTCGCTTAGCCGGATGTCGCCGAAATCCGTTTGTTCCCGAACACTGCGCGGCCGGTCGGTCGTTGTTTCTTTACGAAACTCGTACAATTTAATTTTAAATTACGTACCTAGTTCATATTGTATAATCTACAAAATTTAATCATTAAAGCACTTATTTTATGAAACGTTCATGTTTTTGTTTCATTTCCGAATGTCATCTCATTGTCAGCGCATACATGAGTCGCCGGCGATATCCAGTGTTGCAGAGATCGACTGTTAGGGTACTGTCTTTGGTACTGGTGCTACGTTTTCGGCGTCGTATTTTAATGGCTATCTGATCCGAAAAACGTCGATAAATCGGACGACGGTTATTTCTAATATCCAAATCGACTATACATAGGCGCCGTCGATATATATATAAGTATAAGGAATCGAATCTCCAAATTGCCGCTGGTAGATGTTCCGAATATTAGATCTCGACCTAATTTTTCGAGCGGATTCCTAATTCAGTAGCCGGTTCACTTAATTTGCGCTGCTACCGGACATGTTCTAACATTTTTTCCATTTTTCCACATAACTCATCGCACATGTAGTAAATACCGAAATCTGTGGTAACGATGTGCCGTCGAATGGACTTTTCGAGCGGCAGATTTCTACATATTTTTTTAGTCTAGTTGCACCGTCAAATATTTTCTCGCGATCGATACCACAAATTTCATATGCGTAAATATTTTAAACGTATGTCGAATCGATAATATAAATGTGCTTTTTATTTTTGCGTGAGTAAAAACTAAAATCCACGGCCGAGTGCGGAGTTGCCGAAGTTGAACGCGTCTGTAACGCTTGCGATTGCGCGCGTTTTGACAGCTGCCGACAACCAGATTGGAAAAGGGAGTTGTGCACTGGCCGTTGCCCTCGTCTTCAACGATTGCATGAATTGTTACGCGGCCTAGAGTTCCAAGATTCGGGAGCCATGATCGCTGGCTGATGCGCTCGTAGTGTGTGATGAAGCATATGGACCGTTCCCTGTAGGCGGTTCGTTGTGCAGCGGCGAAAGATCGACTCTGCCGGCATGGGTGAGTCGGCCGGCTTTGGGCTAACATTTGAATAGTTTTAATTTTACTTTTTATCGTAATAATTGCGACGGCAAAGTATCACGCTCTGTTCGAGTGATGAAGTCGATAACATTCTTATTGGAAACTCTCGATCTCGCGGCGCCTCATTTTGTCTAAACTATTGATTTTTGTCACGCCTGTGTTCGCGGCGGACTCCGAGTGAGTTATTCGTTTGCACCGTATTTATTACGCTGGTACCATTATTAACATGCATTGAAATATAGTAGTATCATTCGTATATTTATTATTTTCAATGTAGAACGAGTTAACTCTGGAGCAGATGTCAGTTTTCATTTGAAAATTCCAATCACTAGTGAAATTGAAGGAACAATCAACTTCCTACATATTACTATAACCAAAGCCTTGCGTGTCGTGTGCAGTAGATTTTGTGGCTCTGTTAACAGCTCTGTGCCAATTGAATGTGGTATAAACAAGTTAAGTGTATCGCTAACTGCTTTATCCTTGAGGAGTTCTCGCTGGGAAGTTAATTGTCTTATGCTGGGGTGTGCTCAGTGCTGAAGGTGATGGTGGACACCAAATTATTGCCATCAAATTTAGCACAAACTGATTATCCCATTAAATGTTAATCTCTGTATTTGTACGTTTAAAATCTTTTGTTGTGTCTGAGGATTGTATATAAAATGTTTGTTGTATTTCATCTAACACATGTTAACAAAATACTATATATAGTAACAACTCGAGAATTGGTTACTCAATACTATTTAATATTACTTATAGACTACTTAATATAATTGAAGCTTGAGGTTACATCATCATCATCTCTAAAATAAAGGATATTTGAGTTAATTTTCTATTATAATATTAAAGTTTTGGTCATAGACTTCAATGAAATCTAACACACCAAACCAATACACCCTATCATTTTTACTTCTACATAAAAGAGGGAAAGTAGCAGCCTGTTGAACCCAGGCTTTTACATATATCTAGTCTGCTTTAAAGTTCAATTATACTTTCAGATTAGAATGAATTGTTGTGCTTTTTTTACCCTTTGTATTAATGATATGAACTTGAAGCTATTGTATATAATTAACTGTGTGATTTAAAAAAGTGGTCTTATATGTGATTGAAATCTACAAAGTGATAATACACACATGTACACATGGTGTGGTAGCCACTGTGTTCACTACAAGAACATGTCCACAATCAGATAATCTGACCGCCTTAGAGCATTAAATTGGTGTCAGAGCTCTGCTTCGACCCTCTCCAGGGTATGTTGAGTTCCTATACTTATCAAATATATAATCAAATATACAAATAGGTTAAGTTGTACTAATGTTGTTCACATTGATAAAAAATAACCAATTGTTCGAAGATAATGATTGTGATAGCAAGCAAAATACTACCAAATTTGATGGACTCAGATATGATATTATTATTATAAATATATTTTATTATTGTATGGATGGCAGTTACTCACAAAGAAACCAAAATAGGCAGACTATAAAAGTTTGTTAGAATTGAAGTATATTTTTTTTCTTCAACTGAGGGAAGTGAAATCCTGGTTTATGGAATGTGGCTCTCTATTAAAAAGAAATAGCTGCTCTTAAATTTACCCCTAGTAAAACAAATGTCATTTAACAGTTGGATATGGCAGTGGGCTCATGCAGTCCTGCTGTCTGCTGCAGACGCAGGCCATCTCGCTCAAAGAGCACTGTATTTGTGACACAGATCCCATTGGAGATTTGATGGTGGACAAAATCGAGGAAACCTTTTTAATGTATATAACTTGGTAATATTTTTTTACAACTTCCACTCTTTCTATTGGGATCCCGTACAACCGGTTTGGGGCACCTACACGTCTTTTAAAATACCACTTAAATGATAACTATAGTATTTTGAAGCGGCGTTACTCGAGAAAACATCGAAATACATACATTTAATCGCATTTAATGTAGTTTTGATATAGTAGAGTTCTTTAGATTTCCCTGTTATGTATAATTCGGTAATTGAGAGGTAGTTCCTCAGAGCCGTCTGCCGCGGCCTCTGCGAACCACAAAATACAATCGCCTCGATCGCCCCGCCGGTGCCTATGAAACCTATATGGTTTATTAATTTTAGCTTTTGCCTTACGTTAAACGTGTTGTCGAAGCAAAGCAATGTATAAGAGTATAATTCTGTTCCCGTCCCGTGACCGTTACTCGTAGTATCGATCATTCTGCGAAGTAGGACGGCTTCGGAGCCTCATTAGTGCCCTTTGCATTTAGCGAGCGGATTATTTTGGGGCGGCATGAGCGCACGTTTTATTACATCGAGTGTGGGTGAGGGTCGTTCGGTAAACCACGTTTGTTTACATGATCGCGGCCGTTCTCAGCAAAGGTTCGGTGCTCACAGGGACTATATCGAGACCTCGCATTTTGGCCCCGAGGACGGCGACCCGCGCTTCCATAACAGATATCCGGTCGGTGTCTTTTTGTCGTTGGTGTTATTGAGGTCCGGCGGTATCTCTCCTTAGAGTGTGCCGGGAACGCCTGCGGTCGCGTAGGCTTCTCTCTTCCTTGAGGACCCCTGCCCCCGCTCAGTTGGGCCTTCCTATTATAGGCGCCGGTCTCGGGGGCCGGCCCCTCTTGTAGACCGCGACCCCCTGGCGGCCACAGATCGCAGAAATTTGGCCAACACGGCGACGGCGCCGCGAGCGAATGTACCTAATCGTGACGCAACTTTCGTTTCAGCACAAGGCATAACACGACATCGCCTGGCCCGCGCTCCGGAATCATTGAACCCGCAGATTGTGTTGTTATTCGTCAGTCCGAATGAATATTACTTAGAACCCATCGTAGGTCAACAATCTCGACACCGACTCGTCGACCTTGACAGTAGCCTCCGCGTAAAAAATACGCGCGGGAAATGAACGCCGTCGTCGCACTCGTCTCCTCACGACGTCTCATTTATTAGCGCTGTAAAATTACGAGCCTGAATCTATGAGGACGAACGAATTGGGTGGTATTTCCTGACGTAACGAAGTGCAGTAAAATTATACCAATGTTTACATCGGGCAGTACTCGAACCCCTCGAACCTCAGACCGACATCGGTTGTTACGACATTTTCTATCTGTAACAAAACTCCCACAGGGTTCCATATTATTAGGACCATTTCTGTTCCTCGTTTACGTTAATGATCTTCCTTATTTTGTCAAGGACGATCATGAGATAGTTTTGTTTGCTGATATTCAAAGTTAAACGAACAGATTTTGAGGACGTAAACAACTCACTCAATAAAGTAGTACAATGGTTTGAATCAAACAATTTATTACTCAACGGGAAAAAACAAAAAGTATTCAATTCACGATGTCAAATGTTAAACAAATGAAAACCATTCTTAAATCTAATAAAGAGGAACTAGATCTGGTAGGTGGTACCGTTTTCTTAGGCATTACTTTAAATAGTAAACTATTTGAAGAAATATTTAGAAAACAAAAGCGTGGGAGTGAATGAATTGCTCTATATATCTTGACATAGAATAAATTAAAAATATATGTAGTAATGATGATGACAAAAAAACGTACACCCGACTGAGTTTGTCGTGGGCTCTTCTCAGATAAGGGTGCGAAGGAACCCTCGTAACTTTAGACTGTAAATCCTTCTATGATATCATCATCAAACGTACGTAATAAAGATATTTTGACTTTGAACCCCGGATTCGCCACGGCTCTCTTTATGATACGACCCGTTCCGGTGGCACGAGTCTTTCGCACCCGAACTGTAGTTCCTGATATTGAACCATGCCAACGAACTTCCATTGACAAAGTCATAATTATGAAGCCGCATATATTAATCGGTGTGATATAAAGATTATCTATATATTTGTGTTCGCAACATCGTGAAGTGTATATTATTAAATCGAAATATTGTTATTAGAGTAGGTCGGTCGCCCGTCAGAAACCGACACCAGCATCAGAGGGCTGGGCATTGCGGGTTATGCCGGACTCTTACCGCCTAAAACCTGACGGCGCCGTGGGACCGATTATTAGCTTGCACATGGCAAATATACCGTGTAATCGACTGTGTTGACCGATGTTGATGATTCTCTTTTATATGAAGGGTGGTGCTGCCCGTAGGGTCCCATCTTTTTTGCTTCAGTCCACTGATCATGGCATCTATGAGTAAAACCGCATAAGTCTCATATTTGAGAATAAAAATGGACGAATAACTCAATATCACGCCAACCGATTTCGAAGATACGTTCTTTATTGGAAAGGCTGTACTTCGAGAGTTGTTAGATGGTAGTTTAGTTAGGTTTCGGTCGTGGGATCCGGTAAGTAACGGATCTCTTCAATTCTTAGGAGCAAATTCACAATACTCGGTCGAGTGATTGTCGTAGTTAAATATGGTGATCAATGGAACTCATCAACGGCCTACAGTACGCACCGTACCGACATGCGACGCATGACCATGAAATTGCGGGTCCGATCCCGGGTGTGGCGGTAACAGCATAAATTCCACTTTATGAAGTTGTTTCATCCAAACGGTGCAGTCTCGAATGAGCATCACGTCTTTTAGGTGTACACATATTCAGACAAATTTGTTAGCTTACTTCAGATTCACTAAAAATCAAAAGATAAATGAAAATTTGAACAAAAAAGAAGCGCTTTCGTAACAAAATGTTCCAAACAAATTACTATGCTCTAAAAAGTAAAGAATAATTGCGAATTCTTTTTTAGAGTTAAATGAAATGAAACAAATCGGACCACTTAGAAGTCTTCTTGTGTGCTCCTTGTTAGATCGCCTAATGATAATCTGAAATATGTGTCCTAAAGGCTCCACGTTGCTCCGAAACGCGAACAGCAGTTATATAACGAGTCGTGAAAGGCGAGGCATGCCGCTCGAGTAATGACGCAACGTCGCCCCTCGCGCTGGCCATGCTGAAGAGCTGAGGGCCGCAGTTGGCCACTCGACGTTTCGATGGCGCAAGTGCTCTGCGACACGTGAATACGTAACTTGTTCTGTTCAGTACAAACTGCAGTCGATCTACAATTAGTGTTATTTTCGATGACAGTCGATCGAACCGAAAAGTCGACGAATGTCACCTACGACATTCCTGTATTGCGAACGCTCTAATTTTAGGTGACAGCAATTGTATCCCTGAGACTGCAAGGTGCATCGTGATGATGAAAGATGTCACGAGGATCGGTATCGAAGCCGATTACAGGTTCATTCCGACCTTGGTATTTACTATCTCGCTGTATAAGCGGAAAGATCTTGGTCAAATTAACGTTACCACACTACGCGCCCCGACTCTCAAATTCATCCCTCCAGTGAAAGACTTTGAAGTACTTATACATTACAGTGGAGTTGATTTCCTCCTCCATGTTTGGCTTTTGTTAAAAATATTGAACCCGCATTAGACGGTGGGACCGCGAAGGCGGGCGTCGCGTGCTAAATGCTAATACATTCAAGGAGTGCTCTCCTGCACCGAGCAGACGGCTCCGCAGGTCGGCCTCCGCATCATGAGGCGTTACACATGCTACTGTTCGGATACGACGTGGACGACTGGATTTAGTCGGCATTCGGCGGACGGCGATGGTGGCCGCTCGGTGACCATACGTCGTGACCCGCAAATGGGATAAAGCATAAGCGTAAACCCGTTCCTTTTCCGGCGAGAAGAGAATGACGTTCCGGCCCTTGTTCCGTCCTGCTCTGTCAGTCGGTTTGTTACCTCGCCTCTCGGAACCGGCGACTTCGGGAGAAACCAATGTACACATTTCAAAATATTGCAATTAATACAATATTCAAATTTCACGGTTAAATTTCATGAAGGTTGCAGCCCGGATAGCTTTGTTGCAGACCTTAGAGTCTTAACCAAAATGTGTTGCCGCCGTTCGCCAAATGAAATGCGGATGAGCTCCGACCTACAAACAAATGCAATTTAGGGTCAAAAGTGATTAGCGGTATCGGTATAGAACAGCCCAAACGGATGGCGGGCGTAGTCGAGTGGGCTGGGCACTGATGAGTCAGGTTAACGAGTTCATAATAAGTGGGTGAAGGTGAACCGGCGCCTGCGCGGCCCGAACCCAAACCGGTCGCTCACCCATCGTTACGCGAATATACCATATATACATACGAATGACAAACGGAATGTCTGCCTGTCGAGTCTTTACATATATATAATTGCTACGTGCGTGTGTATGCCACGGAAGTCCTCCGAAACGGATGGTCCGATTTTGTTGAACTATTCTGTGTCTCGAGGTGGACTCGAGAATGTTTAAGATCTATCCTATCTTCACGGGATCACGACCTCTTCCGGTGAACGGCCAGTATCGAATGAAGAATTTGTATGAGGGTTAACTTTCGCGATTTAATCGTAATCGTAGTCGTCGTATCGCCCATTCTCGGTCGCGAGCTCGTTCACTTTCATATTTTTAGAGTCGCTCACTAATTTGCATGTTAAGTAATACTATTCTCAAATTCTTCACTATTATGTTACATACTTTGAATGGCTTAAAACAAGATACTATCGTTGATACAAACTAAGAACTGTCACTAGGCGAATATCCTTTAATTCTCCCGTGCTGTGCCTCTCATACCAAACGCCTCACTCAAAATAACTACCCCACTCATAATGATGTATGTAAACGTTTCACCGATATAATTATAAAGATCTCAGGATAATAAACAAATATAGTAATTTAATAGTAAACCACAAATAAAATAATCATGATCGCTAACAATATATACAATAGTTCAATCGGTTTTCCTGCCCTCCATCCGTCCCTTTTTTTAAATGACTAATTGACTCAAAGTCCGAGCGCTCCTGGCTCTTGGCAGGGTGGGTCAGCTCGTGCACCGCCGCGGGGAGTGAAGCTATCGGCGCGACAAGCCTGGATAAGACGCAGCGCGAGATTACCGCGAGGAATTCGGAACGACGCTGTACGGGCGGCCTTTAGCGATGCGATCCCCTGATGATGTTTATGTGCATGTACGTTACACGTCCACGGTGTACGGCTACATCATCGTAATTTTATATGTCGTGAATGCTGTTATTCACAATATACAGAATTAAAATTCAATATTGCATTGTCAGCAGCGATACATCGAACGTTATATAAAACATCAGCGACTCGTCGCTCCCTTAGTCGCCTTCACTCGAGAGAGAGAGGTATCAGTGTCTGAAGTGGAAATATCAAAAATTGGTACCCGTGCATATTTGCATATTCTGAACGATGATTAGTTCTGATTACAGCACATGAACGTCGAGCGACGATTGTTATTAATATCCAATGCACTGATAACGGAGTATCGCTGGGGTTCAAACGATATGCCCTGTTTTTTATTTCATCTGAATGACGATTATAGATATGTATACTAGCGATGCCCCGCGGCGTCGCCCGCCCAGGTACCGTTCTCGTGGCAGTGGAGAGTTGATCTATTTTCGTTAACACGAAAGTTGTATTTCACTTCGTTTTCAATTACTTCCTTTCAGATTATTAGACACATTCAAATCTAGTCAATATACAGATTTTACTTTACGACGAGTGTCATGTGTATATCTAACTAATACATTTTTAAATTCGTAACATCACCTAAGTAAAATGTCAGACATTGGCAAATTTAAAAATACTCTGCATGCATTGAAAAATTCTTGATTTCAAGGTGGTGAAAGAATTTTTTAATCGCTCCAGTAATTCTTAGCTTGGCAAAGACAAAACAGAATCGGTATATTGATGGGTATTTTGGTATCCTTGGAATATGAGCGAACTCACCAGTCGCAGGCCCAGTTTTAAGGGTCGCTACAATTTTCGTTAGATTATTTGAACGGAATATCCGAATTTAAAAAGCATTTTACTAAAATTGAAACTGTTTTCAATTTAAACGGATAATGATAAATGCAGAGGTATAAATAATATGGTTTGATAATTTTATTAACAAAATATCGTTATTCAATTAGGCCTACTACAGCACTTTTGAATCGTCAAATATTTTTTTTCTTTTCTTTTCCTCATTCTAATTCTAATGTACGTCTGATGATGATACTCCAGAACGACTTAAAATCTAAAGTTACGAGGGTTCCTTTGCACCCTGATCCGAGAAGAGCCCACAACAAACTCAGTCGGGTGTTTTGTCTTTTTGTTATCATCATCATTACAATATCATATTAGTTTTTAATATTTCAATTAATATTAGAGCAATTCTCGTTCACTCCTAGGCGTTTCTATCGTCTAAGTACTCTTGCAACTTATAATACGATTTTAATATCGACTTTCTTTTGAAAAAGACTTTGAATTTATTAATTGACATCTCTAAAACGTCTTGTGGGAGTTTATTATAGAAACGTATACAGTTACCCTTAACAACTTTACAGTAGTTGGACATATGGCGTCGCGGCCGTAGACGTTAATACTTTCTATAATGTTGTAGAACATTTTTTTGTTCTATTGTCAATAGTTTCCGCAGCGCACGCGATCACAGGTTTATTGGTGCACACCTTGGGTTACTTTATGATATTGTAATTCAAACTTCATAGTTCTGTACCTCTCGAGAGAGTCGAAACCGATAATGAAGCAACAAAACATTTATCTGCCTTTAGATAGAACCAGTGTGTTATCTTATTACATGTACACCAGCTGTGAGTTTTTCTTGGGCATTTATTGCAGGAGTGACTTGTAAACAATCGCATATTTCAAATGAACTTGAAGTTATGTGTCGAGGTTGAGCCCGAAATGCGGGAATCCGTAGCCGGACTGGTCTTGCCTATAGATCTACGAAGTTGTGAGCGGCATTTCTGATAGTTTCGAGTTGGTGGTTGCCGGGTCCGTCCATTGAGACATCGTGGTCGCATTGTCGACTCGGAGGTTCTGTCGTTTGCCAATGAGCTTATTCTGTGAGCGGGATCGAGTAATGGCGCGTTCCATTAGCTTCTCGTACGTCGTTTCGTTTGTGGGTCAGGTCTCGTGACCCGAGGGCGGCTCCGACGTGGCTCGACCGCCTCATTGATTAACATCGCTTCCTTGTTTCTAAATAGGTTTGGCCTCTCATGCGTGCCGCCTTGCCCAACGCACCGGTATAGATGCGAGAGTGAGTATCGCTATATGCCTCGAATGCTTGGACTAAATTGACCGATTCATTACGTGGAACGTTGAAGCTGCTTCTGCAATGAAGATGAAAACGGAACACTTTTCCCATAATTAATGTTATCAAGATCTTCTTTAATAGGTTCAGCAGAGAGGTAATGTAGTTTAATTTAATTATAATATGCTTTCGATGAATTATAGCCAGTTGCAAGGAGCAGTTCGGTAAACGACTTAGAAATATGTTTTTTTTCCAATTCTCACATAAATTAAAAAAAAAATTAAATTATATTCGTTCGATCCGAGCTTAGAACCGGGAATGTTTAGGCGGCGAAAGAACAGATCGATCAATCGACTGAAAAGTAATATAAAAGTAATATATGATAAGGAAACAGTCGTATGTAGCATTATTTTCAGATTTCATTTGAAGCATCCCGAGAAATCGGATGCGGCAAAGCATCTGTTGATTATCTGCGTACTTTTTCACGGTAGCTTTTTTATACGAAACGAACAAGCGCGAGTCATTGTCAAAATAGGCAATTCCATTTTAATTTGCCACTCGTCATTTAATCATTTAACACACTGTTTTTCCATAAAATTGCAAATACATTACAATTCTAAATATTAAATTCAAAAACAAAATTTAATTAATACTTTTGACAAAACACACTTGGCATTTTCATTTAAAATTCGACATTTGGAAGATTTAAACAAATTATTTGTTTTAAGTTGTGACACTTTTAAGGATATTTAAATTCATTAGATTCAAATTCAAAATTGTTTATTGCAATTAAATGCCTAATGTGACGTGCAATACAGTAGTGTAATAAAAGCAAAACTTAAATCTATACACAATAAAATAAATTTATAAAAAACGTAAATGTATATAAATTCGTACATACAAGACGAAATTATAATTACAATAGTTAAAATAATTGCGAAAATACATTGTATTTGTATATAAAACTTAATAGGAAAAAAATTGTTTAATATTATAAAATGTCTTAAAAATGAAAAAGTCATACAATTCTTTCTTAGATATATTGATGTTGACATTTTCGTGCTTTCGGAGGTAACTTTTTATATATTTCGATAGCCATAACGCAGATGCTTTTATTAAAAATGTGCTTTTATGAACTGGAATCTGAAATTTATCCCTAAAACGATCTGGGTTTGCCCGAGCAAAAAGGGTGTCATTGTTTCTTAAAGATAGGCATAATTCTGAAATATATTAGATGATACCGTAAGAAGATTTAGTTTTTTAAAATATGGTTGTATTTGGCGAAGCGCTCTTACGCATATTTTTGAGTAACAAATATGTGATTAATCAAACTGGTATTTCCCAGAAAATGATGATGACCATGGCGTAGAATGGAAACTACTCCCGCATGGTCTGCTGCCAATAATGTTGTCGTATCGACCTTCTTCGATAACATGCGTAGCGCAGATAACTGATTTCATTTTGATGAGACATCGTCAGCATGAGACTTCCAGGTGATATGCTGGTCGATATACAAGCCTATAAATGTTGTTAATAGTTAATATTTATGTCATAATTAATTTTACCGCGTGTGTTTTGAAAATTCGTTATTTTTGTTTTGTCAAAATTTAACGTGAGTTTATTCTCAACTAACCATTCCATTAGATCTACTAAACTATTATTTATTGCGTTTTCGTGTTCTGTTATGTTATCGCTTGTGTAAAATACGGTACGTTCATCTGCGAAAAGTATCGTAGGACAACTAGTGACGTATCTTCCTAGCGGATCTTCCTTTTTCCCTCCCTCTAAGTCTCGGAAATCTAAAATTTTACATTTGTATAAATATAAACAAGATTTAAAATTGGTTTGCCAAAGAAGTTTCACTTCTGACACGTGTACTTTGTACGCACGCACTTTTCATTTTTTTATTGCAGACAGGATCTCGCCTGATGATAAATGACGATACAGTCTACGATGGAAGCGCGCTGATCTGCTGAAAGACGATACCTCTTGTGGCTTCTACATGAATCGGAACACAAATCTCTTCGTCTCTTTGGTTCTTGACAAGTGCTAAACGGGAAAGAAATGATCGTCTCGTCACATTACCTGTACGTGAGCAGCTTGTCCGAAGCTCGGCGGCTCCGGCGGCTCCGGCGAGTTCAACGGCCAATCGTGTTCCGATTCCGTACGCGAAGTACTCGTATAGGAAGTGAAGCTTATTTATAGCGACGGGCATGGCCGGCGCCAATTCAGCGCTCGCACCTAGCGTTTCCCTTCTTTGAGTTGGACTTCTTTATGCTGTTATGTTGGGTTACGTTATGAAACGTGTCCTTTAATATAAACGGCAGTTGCGGTCGTTCGTAATCAAAAGCAACGTCGATCGGCATCAGTCGAGGCGGTCCAAGCGACGCGTAAAACCTATACCCGTGAACGACGTAAATAAAACCTTTTCGCAAACTCGAAGGAAACGAGTGTGCGTTACATCACCACACATATTTATATATACATATATATATCACACTTTACGTAACGCCTTCACCAGCTTACTCCCCAAGTCAAGCGTGTGTAAAGAAGTTGTACTTGAAAAAGAACAGTGCAGTCCATCTGTTAGCTGGTTACCGGCACTCGAAGGCTAACCGTTCGTGCGAAATGCAGCGCTGTCGCAGCGCCGCCAGCGCTGGGGGCGCGGGGCGGCGCGGGACGGCGCGGGGAGGCGCGGCGCGCGCGCGCAGTGCTCGCCCAGCCGTCGCCGCGATCGGTGCTCCGCGCTCGCGCACTCTGCAGCGCCGCGTCCGCGACATCGCAACAAGTCCGCCAATCGCGGCCCGCCGAGCGATACACTATCACTATCACAATCTTCCGCGGCGACCGCGCCGGAGCGCCGCGACGATGAGGTCCAAGGAGGAGACGGAGACGAAGCTCCGAACCGGGACTTTCATTCTCTCCGAGAAGATCGACGACTCCAAATCTAAGAAGAGCGAGAAGGAGACGAGGAAGGAGATGAAGAGGCTCGAAAAGGAGAAGCAGGAACGCGAAAAGAGAGAGAAGAAGGCGCGCGACAAGGAGAAGGAGCGCGAGAAACTAGCGAAAAAAGGTAGGTGCGCGGGGACGGTCGGGGATGCGATCCGCGCGCCGCGTGATGTCATCTCGGCGAGCAATTCTCACCGCGTCGACTCTCCTCGACTGTCGACTAGTCCGTCGTTGTCGGTCGAGCGTTACATCACCGGCGACCTTGGCCACGCCAAATGAGTTTCCATATTTTCCTTCGGCGCTCCTCGACCTTATCCTTATCGGCGAGCGTAGATTATTAGAGAGCGCGCGAGTCGCGACGCAACACCGCACCCGCGAAGTGCCACTTCACTACTCTTGGCGATTGCAATAACTCGTTTCGGGAATCGATTGTTGAACTGGTTTTTATTGTTTCGAAGCGTGTCAAGGAAATGCAACTGCTCGATGTTCGATTTGCTATATTTTATTTACACAATGTGTGTGTTGTCGCGTCCGTCCGCGCCGCCTCCGACGCCGCCGAATTCGGTTTCTCTAAAATGCGATGCCTCGAGTTCCGAAAGTCGTTTTGTATTTCTGGGAAGAATATCGAAATAGAGCGCGTTGTATTCTACATCGGTCACGGCCGTAATCACTTCTAAGTATAATGTTCATTACTTGCGTCGGTTCATTTTAGTTTTGTGAGACGTGTAAATAAATTATTATTAAAAAACCCAGTACTTCTTCGAATCCATTTCCAGTAGTCGTGATTATCTTGTTTAAAAATAGGTTTACGTAATACTACGTACCTTATACCTGCAACCGCAAAACGGTCGTAGGTCGGAACTCGTGCAGAATATGGCATTATCAATCAGATTCACGAACCGTTGTAATCGTGGAATATTTTTGGTTTCTTTTGTACGCTGTTAATTTTTATGATTTACCTTAAAGGCTACATCGTTTATCGATTGAGTTGTATGTATATAAGAATGGGTGCGAAGGCGCTATTTATAGTTACCGGATCACACTTTTGTTAACACTCTCGTCACGCATCGACCAGCTCGCTCCACATGCGAAGTTTTACTTCAAACGTCGCGCGACACGCCCTTTGGGTTCCTGGCCGCGCCTCTATCGTCACGCCCGCATCGCGCACCTCGTACTTCGTCTCCCGGCTCTGGTCGCGCTTTTGCTTCGACTGGCGCCTGACGGTCGAGGGCTGGGCTCTACCACTTACTCTCGACACTTACACTCGACACGGCTAGCCCGCGGGGTAGTGCGTAGCCCGGAAGGAAACTCGCCGCGCCGCGAGGCGCACGCTAAGAGATTCCAATAACTCGTCGTGTTATCTCATGGGATTGTATCGCATTGTCGAAGTTGAGATTTGCGATCACCATTTACGACAGGAAACTCAATATAGTATGAAATAAAATTGATCCATTGAAAAAATTCACCTTATGACATAAAATCCATTTGTCGCCCGTAGCTCCAGCTCTTCGAGCGTACCCGGATGAAGGATATTTTTTCGTAGAGCGGCTCTTCGCCGGGTAGTCGGCGTAGGGCTCGCTCGGCCGTCGGAGTCGGCCATGATCTGTCCCGGTCTGCCGTCGCCAGGTGCCGGGGACGTCCTGCTCTATTTATAGCCTTCGCTTCCTCGTGAGCGGCCGGAAGGAGGAATGTGTCGCTTCCGCGCCGCGCTCGCCCTCGTCTGTTTACTCCGGCATGTCTACTTATACTATGTGTCTATTTAACGTCATGTCGTCATAGAGAATGTGAAAGAGGAAACGGAAGACTGGAAGACGCTCCGTGTGCGCATTGATTGACGATATTTCGAGCGCCGTGTTTGATCATTTCACGTGGTCGTGTTATGTTTAAACGGATCGGATGGAGTCGGTGCTGTTTTTGATACGAGCTTCGTTTCAGTATATTGTTTGTCCAATGGCAAACCTACGTTTCGTCACGTTAAAGCGAGCAAGTGTCGAATTTTTATAATCGGTGGAAGCTGCGCTCTCCAATCGGTGATGGGTTAAAATAAATAATTGGCGTAGTGTATGATATTGATGCGTAACGAAATCAGCAGAATGCACGGGCGCGGTTGCACGTATGTTTGTCGAGATAACGAACCGGTGACATTGAGGCGTCTTTCAGTGGTCGTCACGTGATCGATACGAGCACGCAATGCGACACGCCCGCCGTGGCCGCCGTGGCCGCCGTGGCCGCCGTGGCCGCCGTGGCCGCCGTGGCCGCCGTGGCGACAGTCGGCACTCGTTGGCGTCGGTGGCAAATATTTATTGTATCTTTACATATTCTTTCTACGGTCGGTTCTGTAGGTGCCCTAATGCCGCGGCGTAGCCTCCGCCGGCTCGAACTTGAATAATATAGAAAGCTGGTTTTCTACAGTTTATATTCTGCCCCTCTTTTTCTAACAAACGGCTCCCACTACCTCAGAAGCCGAGAGTTGCGCCGATGAACAGAAATATGAAGCATTTAATATGGATTTCATTGGCGCAACCATCGATGAACTGTAGTATTGATCCCTAAAAATCCCCTCTCATGTGGCGATGGAGCAGTTGAGACCGGGGGCGATGATTCAACGCAGTCCGTAGTCGCGCTGCAATCGTATCTGTAAATGTATTTTTCCACGTCGCTGCCCCAAACGAAGTCTCTCACAATTACCAAATATATATTTAAGGAGACGTCGAAATCTGGAACGGTATATATTTTCTCGGGTTCAAATTCATATACGAGTCGACAAAAACCATCTTGTACGGTTTTCAAGCGAATTTTTTCAAGCGTTTTTCCTGCACAATGAGCTTACTTTATATTGAGGCATTATTCGTATTAAGGAGCGATAAGCAGTTATCGTCGTATTTAAAGAAATCGCTCTTCGATTTATCTCCGTGGGCCCAGGGTGCGGGCGCTTGCTATCGCTCACTTATTCGGAGCAGCGTTTGGTTCGACTCGGGTCGAGGGCCTCTCGCCCGAGGGGGGAATATGTCGAATGTGCTCCGATATACTCCATTCGAATTATAATTTAAAATATCGCTTCAGTTTCGACCTTCAAGTTCTGCTATCGTGGATCAGATCATATCAACGACGCAACGGCGTTGAGCCGGTGGAGGGTTTTCAGTCGGTGATTAACACAATTTCCTGATACCGCACCGGTCTTTTATTCGTCGCTCTTCGTGTAATTGTTGAATTGTTTATGAACCGCACCGGAACTAATTTCCAATTATCCACTGCGAGCCGGTACACGTATTCTTAAAGTAGATTTGTCGATTCCTCTAAAGGGCGTCCGCCTTAATTATAAATGAAACACGTACACCCATTTCCAATATGAAACGGTGCACTAATATTTTGAAACTAATTAAAAACATTGAAGGGAAATCTTTTTTGTCAGGGGGTCTATGGCTCGCGACACCGGTACCGATTGACGATTTTTATTTATTTAAGCCGACAATAATTTATTCGAGCCGTATAATAGAAAACATACAAAATAAAGTCTTATGGTACTCGCCTACTCTTTTCTGGGTGTGCAAAAACGACACAGTATCAAAAACGGCCGACATCGTATTACCGACGAATAAAATAAAGGTTCCCGACGGAGCTCCGCGTCGCGTAAGCGTATTCGCATCCACGGAATGACAGATGGGCTGCTGTCTCTACGGCTTCACGTGTGAAACTCATGTCCGCAGCATTCTTAGGAGCAACCTTAGACTCCCTCGTCGGGGCTTCAGAGCGGTGCCCCTATAAAACTGGCAGACAAACTTGGTGCGGCTGCATTTGCTGTTAGGAACGTGAAGCAATTCTCTGACGCGGAAACGTTATGCATTATGTCTTACGGCGTGTTGTTATGGGGAAAAAAGAGAATACGGCTCTTGTATCGATTAAGATGTCGTGCTTTTTTAAGAGATAAATTCAAAGAAACAATTCTCACACTTCCTTTGCGATACATATTGAATAACATCTTATATATCCGACATGATATTCATTTATACTGCAAAAAATGACACACAATTTTAATAAAAAAAATAAAAACAAATTTATAATCCCATATTTTAGGTCCAGAAATCATTTGTCGGGTTGTTAATCAATTATAGATTGGCGTCCACGTAATTTTAAGCAATATATCGAAAACATAATTTTACAAAAAGCAAATGCCCAAGATTATTTGATCGATAAAAATGGTTGGACTCGATTCCAGTTGCTCACAGAAGCAACTTTTACTCGTTGTAACATGCACAACTATGTCTTAAAGAGTAACCGTTAAGTTCCTTACCGGTTTCTTAGCGAAATCTACTTTCCGAATCGGTTGTAGATATTACTAACGGACAGACTCCTCACAATTCAAATGTGCATTTTACGCCTACTTGAATAGACAACGTTTTGATTTTGTTCTCGATAAGATTGGCTAAATTTTGCCGCCTTTGGTATTTAATTCTTCAGAAAGAAGAAATAAAGTAAAAAGTAATTCTTCTTCCTTACGCACCGTTAATCACGTACAATTTTTATGTTAAATTATAAATCGATGGTAACATGGCATTAATATAATAATCCCAATGCAGAATTTCTTCCCTCTCACGCAAATCCATAAGCTCAACAGCACGGCTTCTTGGTTCAAAGCGGTCGTCCGATTGTCGAAGTGTATTCCCCTCCCCAGCAGTGAAGAGAGCAAATAGAGCACAATCACCAGAGCAAGTAATGTACGTAGTCATATTATGCCACACAATCCGCACATCTGGAAACTAAACCTGTATCATCCGACCGGTTGCAGCAATTTGCATTTTCTTATTACTGTGAGTTTGGATTGGTGGAAGGCTTCGGCAGCGGCTAGTTACCACCCTATCGACAGATACGAGTATGTGCAACGGGGCGAATGATTCGTGCTCTCGGCTACGATCGAGAGTGCGAACGAAGCTTGGCTTAGGACTTTTCGTGTCCCATCGACGATACATCGATAAGCGATCCGAACTGATCCAACTAATGTAAGGAATAGCCGCAATATCTCCTAACGTTAATCTATGAGGGGGTCGACTGAGCGACCGACTTCCTCGATTTTGTGTTCGCGCTAATTTGGTCGTGGGCCGCAATTGGTGCGACGATCTCGATTGCGGCCGCGGGCCCCGCCTGCTGCTCGCGGCGAAGCTAACGATTCGGTCATGTTCTCTCTGCTTTACAAGGTACCTTACGTGGCCACGTCGACGAACGTCTCCAAATTTCTAGTAAAGAAATCTATGATGGAACCACCAGAAACCCAGACCGGTATCCTATTTTGTCATTATCAAACCATAAAACAGTAGTTCGATTAAATCTATTCCCTCTTTAATATTATAAACATATCGCCCCCTAAAGTAGGAATTGTTGGAATAAAGCAGCTTAATATATATGATCGAAAAATGAAGTATAATCGGCTACATTTCTTGGCGTTCGTGGACTATATGAAACCTTTCGGTCGAGTGTTAAAAGATGTCAAAGTGATCAGCGGTGTATAGACGTGATGATCTGCTTGTACCAAAACGCGACCATGTCGGTCCGTATACAAGACCAGCACAGGATTTGTCCAACTGCAGCGTGGAGTGCGACCGGGAGACGTTATTTCACCGAAGCTCTTTACCGCGACGTTAGAAGACCTCTTTAAGCTTATGGAATGGAACAGACTGGGTATCAACATCAACGGCGAGTACATCACCTTTCTATCTTCGACATTACGGTCGTCATGGCAGAGACTCTGAAATATCTCAATACAATGGTCGATTATCTCAGGAGAATTTCTCAACAAATCGGCTCAAAAATGAATATGAATAAGAGGAAAATTATGTCCAATATCCATTTACCGCCACACATAGTAATCGTTGAAACCTTAGCATTGGAAATGGAAAAATCCGTAGCAGAAACAAAGTCACCAACATACCGGTGATGGGCGGGGCACCTAGAGTCGAAGGACGTCGGACGTTGGCGGTGGACGTCCATCGGTTGAAGCGAGTAAAGCAACCGAAAAATTTAATTGACTACTTTGACTTTTGTACCGATGCATAATTTAGAGAGACCAAAATTGTTTTATCGTCCGGTTAACACAGGAAGAGCAGGGTCGGCGAGGTTTCCGCGTCATGAGAGTCAATTTTTTCGCGCATATTTTCGTAGCCGAGCGTGACGGCTCAGCCTCATTCAACATCCGCAAAATAAGGCGCCAACCCGCCTATGCATGTTTGAAAAATATTACGCCGCAACACTCGCGTATTCAAGTCTCTTGTATGACTAGGGAAGTCGTTTATATTTAGCTTCGTTTACGAACGCTACCAATTCTTAGATGCTTTGTAGACTTAGTGAACTAAATATATTTTTCATTTTGATTTTTGCATTTATCGTTCCCTTAAAAATGATACCCAACGAAGAGCAGCTCTCGAGCCGCGGTATTCGCTGGAAGCTGTATTGAGAAATCTTAATCACTAATTAACGAGAATAACAAAAACATTTCCGGTACAGATATTGTTCCTTTTATTTAACAATAAAAGTGCTTAGGGTCAGGTCTCCTTACTTCTTTTTTAATAGATTTCATTATCGTGTAGCGAAGATAGTTTCAAACATTTTTCGAAGTTTGCGTGAAAAAGTCATGTCAAAATACTGTGCATTGAATGAGACAAGAAGTTAAATTTAGAAATGACACTTTGCATACGGCACCCTCGTACTCTGCAGCTAGCTACTTCGCAGAGGATAACAAAGTACTAGGGTACTCTGCGATGGTAGAGAAGTATCTACTCATTCGACTGTTAATGTGTTCACAGTCCACGCCTACAGGATATTAAGGTCTCCTCCTCACGTGAGATCATCGACTGTTACAACTGTAGATCTCGTTCTACTCATGCAGTAGGTACAATAAATTACATGTTTTACCAATTGAACAATTATCTTTCTTTAAATATAAATATATTGTATATAAGGCGACATATGTGATAAATATATCGCATGGAGATATGTCACATGCCTGAATGAATATCTAGTGAGCTTGCGCGCTGTCATCTAGAGGCCTATTCGTTCTAGCTCCAAATGTCGAAGCAGCAAGCGGAAATCAGAGATCGGTAGATTATCGGTAGAAAACCTAAAAGAACGTACGGCGGACGCAGCAGACCGAGGTCACGTCGACGTCGCCTTTTTTTATTCGCTGAGAAATGCTTTAACGCCGACTAAAGAGTCGGGAGTGTGTGCCTCTCTGATGAGACAGGATACCCACCGAAACCCAGCGGTCGCTCGCGCAATCCAACATGGTGTCCCGGACGAAGCCGAGTCCAGATGCGAGGCTGCGGGACAGGCGGCGGTCGCGGGCTGCGTAGATTCGGTGACGGGTGGGGGCCGGGGGCGTCGCGGCGGCCGTGACCGCCGGCCGCCCTTTCTCGAAGCTATTTCTATACCCCTCCTGTCGTCGCGTTGTTTTCGTCGACGGTCATTGACGGTCATTGACGCCCGCCGAACGAAACTCGGCGTCTCCGAAGTTGCGTTTAGACCGTCGCGAGTCCCGGGACACCGTCTGCGCGGGTCTCGTGGAAGAGCATGTGGCGCCGCCAGCTGCGCACGCCGAGAGGGCGACTCCCTTTTCAATGTCATTTCACGGCTGAACTTGTGATGTGCATTCAATGCCTATTATTTTATGTTTATTTTTTAAGGATAACTAACAATGTTACATTTACACATTTAACAAAAAAAACATAATGTCGTGGTTGATGTACATTTCAGTAAAAGTTATCACAGCATGCACATAAAATTTTAACTAACGTCAAAATTCAAAAAGTAATGATAAATAATAGACAATAATAACGATAATTTAAGATATAGTCACAAAAAAAATTATTACAATATTTTAATTAAATTATCTTATTCTAAATAAATTTGATTCGGTGCTTGAGTCTAACTGTTTGTCTTGCATTGTGTATCCGTTGTAGGAACGGACGACCATGAAATTGGGGAGTGCTGGCCTAAATTACTTCTATAGAGTTTGATATAAAACAAGCTACAGGAATTACGTGGAATATTTGTTCGCGGAGAATTGATGAGAAATGTCTGCACTAGCTCGGGGCAGTCAACTTCATTATTTAATATTTTATATAAAAATATCGTGTCCAACAGTTCCCAATTTATCTTTTAATTTTAGTTTATTGAACGTGTTAAGGCGATGCTCATAATTATGGCTGTTTATTTAGAATCTATAAATCTCTCTTGTACTTTCTCAATCATATTCGTTAGAACTTTAGCGAACGGTGACCAGATTGAACTGCAATATTCAAGTCGACTACGTACATAATAGTTCTGTCACTATACTACTGCTTTTAAAAGTTTTTGTACATCTAACAATGAATCCTAGAGAGCTATAAGCAAGACCTGCAGTTCGATCGATGTGCGGATTGAAACTCAGTTCACTCTCCAAAATAATGCCAAGAACAGTATTAACGTAAAAGTGTTCGAGTTAATATTTCAATTGTCCATTTGATGTCTCGAGTCTCGTTTGCTATCTCGAAGTGATATAAGCGATGACGCATCCGCATAAGTGGTGGCGGTGACGTGATCCGGCAATAAAACTGGACCACGAGTGAAACGAACGCGAGGCGTGAAGTGGAAACCTTGAACTATAAAATTTAAATTAACATATCCGGCGATAACCGAGTGCAGTTTTAAAACCGAATTAAACACCTATGAAACGGTCGTCTATGCCGGGAGGCCATTAGAACGCGCTGCGGCTTTTAGGTCATGGTTGGACTAATTCGGTGCATGGACATGGACTCGCTGGCTCGACGCGGTCGAAGACGGCGAATTCGACAGCGAAAGCTTCTCACGTTGAAGGTCTGTCTTTCGGGGATATTTTATTTTTGGTACAAAATATATATGTAATGTTTTATTTATAATATGAAAATAGATCGTGCGTAAAGCGAAAATTTCCGATCTTTTAAGATTATCGCTTTCGGAATCTTTATATTTGTAATATACTTAAACGTGTGCAACACGTAAAAATGCTTGGTGCTTATAATACGCGTAAAACAAATGCGAAGTATCGTCGAATTTGGACTGCCGGCCATCTCGTGCTAGGGATAAATCCAGCGTCAGGCCAGGCCAGCCAGGGACTAAGAAAGTCCCTAATTCCCCCCACCCCCGCACCGACGCCACGCCCGACACTCGATTCTGCTGGTGTCGTGCGGTTGTCGTTGGACGTGACATTGCGACACGCTTTATATCAAATTGGGTCACAATCGGTTTCTCATTCGGTCTTACGACACTTGTTTGTTCGCTGAACACCGAGACTTCTACATCACGTGAAAAAACTGTCGCGGACGATACACGCCCGTTGGAGTATGCAGTTTATTGGGATGGATGTCGTATCGCATTCAAAAATACAACATGGATATCTCATATATGAAAAAAATGAGAAATTCATCACTAAGACGATGTGTCTACCCGAGGCTTAATCATGACCTGTAGCCGAACAAGTCCCTGTGACGATTGTGAAGCCTGTCGTACTGTGTTCGAATCATGCCACTGCCGATGGCGTAGCCACGCTTCGGTGTGAATTTCCTTAAAAACTGCTAAAATTGGAACGACCGCTGGATGTCACGTTTGTGGGCATGTATCTGCGCAATTTAATTGTGCAATTTTTTATTGCAACAGGCAACGGAAAAAAAACTAGTTTCGTTGTAATTATTTTCCACCTTGAGAATTGCTCCTTGGTGACGTTATTATTTTAATTAAATATTCAGTATATGATTGTGGTTGAAAGCATCCGACTCTAGTTTCTTCCCATTCAGTCGAATGCTTTCGTGTAGCTTGAGCTCATAATAGCTGTCAGAGTGACCAGCAGCAGGTACGGACCGGTTTATGAACGTTGCGAAACACGGCCTCGCTTCGCATTAGCGCATCGTGATATAACGTGGATTATTTCCTTGTAGCATGAGTTGTTACCATGTCCGTGTTCATTTTTAGGCCCACCTGTAGAGAAACTCGGTCAACCGTAGAAGACTGATGAGAAGTACTTGCCGTTGATGTTAACGACCAGACCGTTCCACTTCAAAAGCTTAAAATGGTTTTCTAACGCCGCGATGAACAGCTGCGGGGAGATCACGTCTCGCTGTCGCACTTCATGGTCATTTGGATAGATTCTGTGTTTTGGTCCCGTATACGGACTGAGATTTCAACTCGGCCCACGTTTCCACTTAAGAATTTTTCATAGTGCACGAGCGCCAAATTTGTCGATTGTCCTCCTCGGTCTTCTGTATAATCTGCCGCAGCATATGGATGTGGTCTGTGGCAATGAATCCTTTTCGGAACACTCGTTTCCCGATTTTTAAAAAGTGCAATAGCCAATATTTTTGTTCCGGATGTTTTGTTGGCGTTCGTCGTAGTTTTGAATATCGAGAGTGCATATTTCGCTGTCTTTTGGGGGATCGGGGATGGTAGGGGTCGTCGCGGAGTGGTGAGTGGAGTTGCCGGGTCGCGGGTCGCTGGACTGCCGCACGGTACCGATGTTGTTTGTGCTCTAGCAGTTTAGGATGAAAAGTTGTCTTCATACTTCTAATAACGTCAGCTCTATCTATGTACCTTTGTTCCGGTGAATCTCCGAACGGATCGCCCCACTTGGATGGCATTGTCGCGAGCGGATAACGGATATTATAAAAAAGATTTTATTTTCGAAACTTCAGCGAGAAGTGGTAGCGTCTAGATGTTACTTCTACGACGGACAAAGGCTAAAAACATCATAAGTAGTCTTTAGATGCCTTTATTGACGACGGCGCCACACCGTGCGTCAGCGCGGCGGCGAAAGTGTTACGTAGATTGCGAAACGGAACGTTAGGCCGCGACGGCGAACGAGATGACGCTTCATGTCATCGCGCCACACATGACTCGTTACTCCGATCTACTCCGTCATTTTCTGTTTAGGTCTAAAAATTCCTTCAATGCTTTATGTTTATTTTATTGATTACTTAACCATCCGGCCGCATCGTCCGGTTCCGAGCACCGGCAGTCGCTCGTCGAGCGTAGCTCGTAATCGGCTCGGCCGCGGAAGTAAAACGCGTCATCGCAGATCACCGGCGACAAACGACGTTACGGTTCCGCGTTCGGTTGCTCGAGTGAGGGAACCCACGGCATAAGGGCCACTAGTGGTGGGGCGGCTTCAGTTTGAGGACGCGCCTGCGGTTTCATGGCGCAATTTTTAGATGTTTACTTGCTTTTGAGGAAAATAATCGCTCAGCCTCGCTAATTGACGGCGAGCTATACAAGTCAAAGAGAACAGAAACTGCCAGTATACGCGTTCACTACTGGCAGACTATTGATTCTCCGAAGCTCATTCGGTCTGTCGGCAGCACAGGGTCGTGACCCGGCTGCCCTCGGCCGCTGCCGCTGCCCGAGCAGTCGCCGTTACTTGACGTTACGCGCTGCGGAGCGGCCGTGTGCATTGCCTTCACGAGCAGTCCTTCATTCGGTATCGTCGCCGTGGTCAAGCTGAATTCTTCGTCTGATATATTATCGAATGCTGCTACTTACAGACATACTGGTCCTTAAAGATGAATTGCATAATCGTTACGATTTAGCCGTGTCCGTCCGAGGATTATCTCTAATGATCACTTGTAAAGATATTGTTTTATATTGTCTCTCTTATGAGTATCATTAGCATGCATAGCAGTTTTGATTGAATGTTAGATTTTCTCTATTATATGCACTTTGGATCATATTCGCCCGATACGGTACAAATAAATTGCGTATTCTTTTTTAAAAGTTTTTATTTAAAAGTCAATAAAATGATTTCTATAATATGATGTAATTACAATTATTATTAAATTTGGAGTAGGCGTCAGCCAAGAACGTGTTTGGGTCGCCTCTTCCTGGCCGAGATGCTCAGCTCGATCCCATAAGAGGCTGCGTTCCCGATAAGAGGGTTAGGGTGACCGACGGCTTGCTTGAAGTAGTCTCTGGAGAACGTTATGAAAAAGAAAAAAGATTGCAAATGCTTTCGCTTCGTCGATAAAGGTCGTGCCTGCACGGCCACCGATGCGGTTGTAGTAGAGGTGATCGATTATGTGCACTTGTTGAACACAAGAGTGTTTTCGCGGAAGCCAAACCGATCGTCTGTCCTGAACTTTTGCAGTCGTGTCGAGGTCTACACGCGGCGTTGTGCGCGATTGGCTGATCGGGACGGTCGAGGGGCGCCAGAGATTCGGCTTTTACTTTCCTCGTCAACGTCCAGTAGACGCGGGGCGCCGAATCGAGGTTCTCCGGCGAGGTTCCAGCGAGCTCCAGGAGCCGCCGAAGGAAATTCCAGAACGACTCGCGTCTAAATACAGCGGCGCAGTTGGCGGCGCGCCAGCCGCGGCCGGTGCGCCGCTTATGGAGACGGATCTCGTTTTTGTTCTCGAAATTGACCACCGGTTGGTAAAAAGACAGATTTCATTGTAGGTTTGTTCCGGGGAATTGGAAATCGACTGAAGTTATTGCAATATTCTTTCGTCGTTATCGGTCATCGGTGTTATCGGTGCGCGACATTTTTTATTTCGCGACATACTTTTTTGGCAGGTCCACTGGCAAATGGCTAACTTTATAACCACGACATTAAACGATTGAGCGCCGTTAACACGTTACACGAGTACAGCTGACGTACAATGCGATCGTAGGGGTTCCGCAGAATGAATGAAAAACCACGCAGATGATACAGATTACGTATGTACAATTGCACGGATAAAATATCCATGAATATACGTCGCTCACAGTAACGTTCAATAAAGATGTGACCTCGTGCGCCGTGGGAGTTGGGATATAACGATGGCGCTGCAGGGACTCGCGGACTAAAATTAATTGGCGGTGTCGAGTCTCGCGTTTTGCCGCTTGCGGCTCTTCGTGGATTCCTACACGGCGAATGACTGCAATATTAATCTTGTCGGATAAGTCGGTTCTCAGTGCCGGTGACTGGCCAGACCGTACACCGAGCGGGGCGCCGTGGCCCGCTCCGGGATAAGGCTACCGTTAGCGATGCGATTTTGTGACGTCATAGGGATATCCACAATCACGTGAATCGCAACGCCTAGACGGGGACCCTCGAGTACAGTCTGCAAAAGAAGTACCGTCGAGTATTCTCGGCGACCCTTTGCCCAACTACTTGTCGCGCGAACTACGCGGCGAACGTCCGCTCCCGATCGGAGCTCCCGAGCCGGCTCCTCATCGAGCGTGTGTCCGCAGGCAAGGTGGCGTGCGGCGCCTGCGGCGGCAAGTGCAGCGGCGAGGTGCTGCGCGTGTCCGACAAATACTTCCACATGGCGTGCTTCACGTGCCGCGCCTGCTCCGCGTCGCTGGCGCGCGGCGGCTTCTTCTGCAAGGACGGCCACTACTACTGCCCGCAGGTGAGCGGTTCCTTCGCGCTCTGTACAGAGAAGACGTCGCTCTCTTCTCGTCATGCTTGCAATATATTTATGTTTCATTGGAGCAACTCATTCGCTCGGTGCCTTTTTATCTACTAGGTAATGTTTCAAAGTCTCAAATAGTCCTTCAATGAACGGTTTAAACTTATCGAGTGCCATATTTGTCACTTTTGGGACTTACAGTTATATGATACACATTGACTCTTTTTATTAAAAGAGTCAAGGTTTTTATGTACTACAAGTTTTCTAATATGTATACGCAGTGAACTGTCATTATGTTAACTGCCTTGAATGTTGTGTCTATCGACTGCATTGCCCCGAAGTAGACCACATAATGCTGTGAAAAGCTGAAATATACCAGTCCGGCAGTATCGACATCTGTCAGACGACGAATTTTTCTAATCGCGTTAGCTACTGTAGTTTACTATCCAACGTAATGCCTAATAAATATAGATTTGAACAAAAAAAGAACCGCCTTCAAAACAGACTTACAAATGTATTAAAATGCTCTAAAAAGTGAGAAATAATTTCGTATTCTTCTATACGGAGTCGGTGTCGGCCAAGGAAGATGTTCCCCGCTTGTCCACTTGGCAGCTCCCGCGTCTCTTCCACCTACAGCTATATATGTAGGCGCCTCGGCTGACACCGACTCCAAATACAACAATACGAGAAACACTATAAAAGAATACGCAATTATTTCTTACTTTTAAGAGCATTTAATATATTTGTAAGTCTTTTGGAGGTGGTTCTTTTTTTATCAAAATTTATATTTATTTTTTGATTTTTAGTGAATCTAAAGTAAAACAACAAATTTGTCTCAATATATGTACATCTAAAACGCGTTTCATATATGAGATAACACCGTTTAAATGAAACAACTTTACAAAGTTAAATTTACATTAATATCGCCACACCCGGGATCGAACCCGAAACCCTCATACCACCGCTTCACACATAATTCACCTTTCAAATATTCCAATGCAGCAACAAACGTAAGGTCATTGGCATTTGATTACAGACAGTATATATTTTGCCAAATATCACACTCTTACTGTAAGGCGTTGAGGAGTTCCATTGATCTTCATATTTAACTACGACTAGCATTTGACCACACCGAAGTTACGGTAGGCGACTCAAATACCTGGATAGCTTATAGAAGGTTCTGCCGAGTATCGTTGATTTGCTCCTAAGAATTGAAGAGTTCCGTCACTTTGTCATGAATTCCATCATCAGAACCTTACCAAACTATTTCAAAACAACCCTTGAAGTATTTCCTTTCTAATAAAAAAAGAATCGTCGAAATCGGTTGGCGTGATCTTGAGCTTGATCGTCCATTTGTCGCGCACATGCTTACGCAAACTTAAGACTTATCCGGTTTTGTCATGGATGCCATCATCAGAACTGGTTTTAAAAAAAGGGACCCTATGACGACCACGACCTTTCATTTAAAAGTATCATCAAGATCGATCCACCCAGGTTTTTGAAGTCAGTTAAAAAAAGGTTTTGTCTACAAGACCTAGTTCCTCATTGGTAAGTTTAAATCAAATCATTTATTGCATTTCTGTTGGTAAATGGCCTGTACATTTGGAGTTTACGTGAATGAAATATTCAACATTTTGATGTTTTCCCCTTTAGCAATAAATTATCCGTTTCGAACCATGATACTACTATTCGAAAGAGTTGTTTACGTCGTCAAAATCTGTTCGTTGAGAGGTGTCATCAGCAAACAAAACCATCTTGGCTAGAGTTGTAAGTAAACATGATCGAAACGGTTAGCTCTCGTTTCAAATAGTCGGACTGGCGTGAAACCTATCTTAGTGGATATTATAGGAAGAAGCAGCACCCTCGCCAAAGTCAATACGTTAAAGACACTCATCGCCCCCTCGCAGGACTACCAGCGCGCGTTCGGCACGCGCTGCGCGGCCTGCGGCCAGTACGTGGAGGGCGAGGTGGTCTCGGCTCTCGGCAACACCTACCACCAGAAGTGCTTCACCTGCGCGCGATGCAAGTGAGCATACGGGATCGCTCCTCGGCGACGGGGAACCGGCCCGCCGAGAGCCCTCGTGACACGACGCGTTCGCGTTCTGCAGGCGCGCGTTCCCCTCGGGCGAGAAGGTGACGTACACGGGCAGCGAGGTGGTGTGCGCGGCGTGCACCGGCGCGCCGCAGAAGCACACGGCCCGCGCCGCGCGCTCGCCCGCCTCGCCCGCCTCGCCTCCGTCGCCCGCCTCGCCCCCCTCGCCCGCCTCGCCCGCCTCACCCGCCTCACCCGCCGACTTCGACGGCGAGCCGGACCGGCCCGATCCCAACGGTGAGTGGCGCCCCGGGCGGCGCGCCGCGCCCCCCGGCGCTCCCCCCGTCCACGCCCGCTCGTGCGCAGAGTGCGCCGGCTGCGGACGCGCGCTGCGCGAGGGGCAGGCGCTGGTGGCGCTGGCGCGGCAGTGGCACCCCGGCTGCTTCGCGTGCGGCGAGTGCGGCGTGGTGCTGCAGGGCGAGTACATGGGTCGGGCCGCCGTGCCCTACTGCGAGCGCGACTACCAGCGGCTGTTCGGCGTGCGCTGCGCCTACTGCCGCCGGTACATCTCCGGCAAGGTGCTGCAGGCCGGCGACAACCACCACTTCCACCCGACGTGCGCGCGCTGCAGCAAGTGCGGCGACCCCTTCGGCGACGGCGAGGAGATGTTCCTGCAGGGCGCCGCCATCTGGCACCCGCGCTGCGGGCCCGCGCCGCACGCGCCCGCCGCGTCGCCCACGCCCACGCCGCTCGACCTGGAGCGCGACCGCGCCTCGTCCGAGCTGCAGGTGACGCCCCGCACGCTCGCGCTCGCCTTCGAGTGCGCCGTTCCGTTGCCTCTTATCCCCGTCTGTCCGCAGATCGTCCGCCGCGGCCGCCCGGCCGCCCGGCGGGGCGGTCGCGGCGGCGCGGCGCGCCTTGACGCGTCCGTTGCGCTGTGCAGTTCTCGCTGCGGTCGCGCACGCCCAGCGTCAACGGCTCCTACTGCAGCCCCTACAGTAGCCTGACCAGGAAGGTGTGACTTTTCTCGCTTCGCTTTCGACGCTCCCCCGCGACGTCGGGCGGCCAGTATCGAGCGTTCCCGTGCAGTTCTCGGGGCGCGGCGCGTCGCCGGGGCCGGCGGGCTCGCCGCACCGCATCACCACGTACTCGTACCTGGCGGGCGAGGCGGGCACGCTGCGGCGCTGCGTGCAGCCGGGCGACCGGCCGCCGGCGTCGCCGCACTTCCACCGGCCGCCGTCGGCGGGCTCGCGCGCGCCCTCGCGCGCCGGCAAGGCGTCGCCGCGGCCCGCCATGCGCGCGCTGCTGGACTCCATGCGCGCCGACACGCCGCGGCCCAAGTCGCCGCGCATGAACAGCGAGGAGCCCATCGAGCTGTCGCAGTACCCGGCCGCCTTCAAGCCGCCGCCCGGCACGCAGCCCAAGATCGAGCGCGACGACTTCCCGGCGCCGCCCTACCCCTACACCGACCCCGGTACGCTCCCGTTCCTTGGACTCGCACTTCTCTCGACGCGTTAGGGAAACGTGATAAGAATACGCTTTGCACATCTCATAAAATATCTGGCTTACAAGAAAGGACCCGAGTCCACCTAAGCTGGTCTTCACCTTCGATTTGTAGTGGATCAATTCATATATAGGTTCGGCACTATCGGTGACACGACGTGGAGCAATATCGAACTTCTCCCACTCACCTTTAGCTTTCTGTACGCGTGGTTATCCGTCGGTACCGACTCGCAGTAGATACCAGGTGGGCAGGGGGCGGATGCCTCCGGTGGTCACTCCCAATAGCACATATGAAATTTATAGCCCACATACGCGACCCGCGATCTCAGCGCGTCGATGGAACGAGCGCCGAGGGTGGCGGCTAAAGGTCGAGTGCCGCCAGCCACCGGCGTATGCTGATAGCGCCAAGCGCGAACCGAAACGAAAACAAACAGTTAACATAACGAACTTTCGGGAAGGCAGTCCACAGGTGTCGTCTACTAAGCAACAGACGGAAATGTATAGACAAACGCAAAAAGCGACAACGTATATATTTATTTTTTAACGCGATTCTACAATTACGTAAGACCTTAATTATTTTATTGTATAACTCGTTAGACATATTGGAACACTGAAAATGCCAACGTCACATTCTTCTCTAAATTATTAATTTCAGACTCAACCATAGAAAACAGATTGTAACTATTTGAAAGCTAGTTTCCGTTTATTATTTCGGAATGTTTATTAGTTTGGCCTTCGCCTTGCATCAGGAGAACGAATGATGGATGTATTCCATTTGAGGAGCGACTAAAGCTACGGCGTGGAGTTATGATTCTAATTTCGAAGATAATTTAAAAGTTTCCAGACAAATTTCGTGCGTATCATCGTTTGAAAGGATTTTTATCATGTTACGCCAAAAAAGTATAACTTCTTACGCGTGTACATGAGTACACTAACGCTTTTTAACGGAGTAACATAATTCCGTTTCGGTTATATCAATATCCTCGTTTCCTTCCTTTTTCTTCTGGGTCTACGTTTGCGTTTCGACGCCGTCGTTAGTTTTGTTGCTCATATCCGACGTTCGCTTTCTTCATTCTTCTGAGGTCGAGCGGTCGCCTTCGGTAAAAGAGTAGACGATATATTTGTCGAAACCGGAGAACGCGAGGAGGCGCCGAGGTGGGCCTGTCCAATCGGCGGTCGATGTTCCAGAGCGGCGGCGGCGCTGGTCCGACACGTACCGCGGCGTGCCCGACAGCGACGACGACGAGCGCGCCGCCGACGCCGACGAGCGCCTGCGCCGCGAGCAGGACGAGCTGGCCAAGATCCGCAGCGGCATCGCGCAGGTGTTCCTCAAGGAGGTGAAGGAGCGCGAGAAGCTGCAGCAGTGGAAGAAGCAGAACCTGGACCCGCGCAACGCGAGCAGGTGCGCCCGCGCGCCGCCCGCCCGACCCCGCCCCTCGTCCCCACTCCGCCCCCGCCCCTCACCGCCGCGCCGCGTGTTGCAGGACGCCCAGCGCCAGCCGCGAGGCGGGCGCGCGCCTGCGCTACTCGTCGCCCGTGGGCGCGTCGCCGTCGCGCTCGCTGGACGGGCCGCGCGCGCTGGACTGCTCGCTGTCCTGCTCGCAGCAGCACCGCGCGCCCTCCTACAACGGTACGCCGCCCGTCGACGACCGTGGCGACCCTCCGCCGAACGCCGACGTGGAACCGTCCGAACCGAGCCGCCGTCCCGCCCCCGCCCCGTCCCCGGCCCGGCTTGTAGTCGTGTGCGCTCGTAGCGAGCGCCCCTCGCACCGCCCGCCCGGCGCCCCCGCGGTCCCCTCGCGGTGCGCGCGGCGGTCGCGAAGTAGTGTCGCATGTCTGTCGAATTAGTGTCGCATGTGTGTGTCGCTTTCGCAATGTTAAATCGACGCTCATCGTCCGCCCTGCGCCCTGCGCCCTGCCGCACGATGAGCGTCGCTTTAATTCACGAGTGCCGCGCGTCACCGCCGCCCCCCGGCGAGAGGCGCGCCGCCGGAGCGCGGCGGTGACGCGAGCGTCTTGTGCAGCGCTGCGGGCCGGCTGCGGCCTGCGCTCCTGCACGCTGCCCGCCGGCGGCCACAGCGCCTGCAACGTGAGTAGTCTCCCGCCTACCGCCCGCCCCCGCCCCACCCCACCCCCACCTCCCCCGGCGCGGCGGCGGCCCGGCCTCGTGCGCGCGCGTTAGGCCTGTGCTGTTGCAGTGGTCTCGTCGCTGCGCGCGGCGCCGCGCCCGGGCTACGGGCTGGCGGCGCGCTCGCACACCTTCTCCACCGGCACCGCCGTGAGTATGCCCCTCCCGGACCCCGCCGCCGCCCCCCGCTCCGTCCGGTCCGCCCCCGAGCGAGGGCGCGGCGGCCGCTGACTCGCGTGTGTGTGTGCAGGGCGACTTCTCGTTCGGCGGGCTGGGCGACAAGACGCACAGCACCGACTTCAGCAGCGGAAAGTCCGACAGTGAGTATCGTCCGCGTGCTTCGCTCGTGGAGAAGTCGACTTCTGAAGTGAAACTTCTTTAGGCGCTTGAGGTAAATTTTTTACGGTATACGCGTGGTTAGCGTCACGAAGATGTGCAACGTTCTTGATGCTAATTCGATTGAATGTTAGACAGTTTTAATATTTACAAATGACACGTCGTTTAATCGTTTAAATCTACTTTATAAATAATCTAAGAACAAAATGTTATTAAAAATTCCTAATACTGAAAAAATCACATGATCTTTTCAGTTACAGTTCGTCATTCGAGATTTCAATGGATTTTCAACATTTTAATGATAATTTCATTCTTAATACATCTTCCCTTTTGCCTTCCTCTAAAATTTTACACATCTAAACAAGAGAAAGATGTAGAAATGATTTGCCAAAGAAGTTTCACTTCTGACATTTTAAATGTCGCGTGCGCCCGACGCCCGGCGCGTTGGCGATTGTGAATGAACTGACCGGATTCTCTCGTTGGTTGTGCATCCAGTGAAGACGGACCTCTGCAGTAAGTGACGCTCGCAGCGGCCCGCCCGCCGCGCCCGCCTTGCCCGCCGACGGCATCGTGCAGGGCGGGCGCGGCGGGCGGGCTCGCCGCCCGTCGGTCGTCCGACCGCGCAACGTTCCGACGCCCCTTCGCACCGACAGTCTCCGTGGGCTCCATCGCGGACGGGGAGCGCAGCGTCGCGGCGAGCGCCCGCTCCGGCGGCTCGGCGGGCGGCGCGACGCGCGGCTCCGTGCGGCGCTCGCTGCCCAACATGGCCACGTCGATGCTGCTGCACGAGCCCGCCAAGCTGTACCCGTACCACCTGCTGCTCATCACCAACTACCGGCTGCCGCCCGACGCGGACCGCCTCAACCTCGAGGTGAGCGGGGCCCGCCGGGGCCGGGGCCGGGCCCGAGCGGCGCGGGACCGGCGGGCCAACGCGGCGTGTGTTGCAGCGCCACCTGTCGGACGCGGAGTTCGAGGCCATCCTGCAGGCGCCGCGCCACGACTTCTACCGCCTGCCGCAGTGGCGCCGCAACGAGCTCAAGCGGCGCGCGCGCCTCTTCTGAGCGGCGCGGCCCGCTCTCGCCTCGTCATAGCCGGGGATGCCGTGCTTCGAAGCGACCGGCCCCCGGCCCTCCGCCCCCGAGGGTCCCGCCGCCGGCCGCCGCGCTCCTTTATTTATCGCCGGCGGCCGGAGCGACCGGCGCGCTTCCGACCAATAAAACTCGCATTCGAAACGGAAACTGGTTTTATTTCCCGACGCCCGACGCCCGGCGCCGGCCTCACGGGTAGCGGTCGCAGAAGGACTCGAAGATCGGCGCCTGCTCCGCTGCAAGCGAAACGGCCCGTGGGCTCTGCGCTCGGAGCTCTGGGCGCCGGAGCGGGGCGGGGCGTACGCACGCGAGGTCCAGCCCTCGGCCTCGCTGCAGTCGCGCCGCAGCAGCCCGCACACCGACTCGAACGGCACGCCGCTCGAGCACACCGTCTCCGCCCTGCGCGGGAGCCGATGGCGTCGACGATGTTACAACTGAACTGGACGAACTTCTGAACTTGGATCGGTCTAAATGCAACGAGAACTATGACGAATTCGACCTCGACTGCCGAGTCTTGAACGTATTGAGTCTCGGCCGATACGAATCTGCAGACGAGGTCCACGTTAACTTTTCTGGGCGGCGGTTCACCGTTCAACGCTCCACCGAGCTGATCGCATCCGGGCGCTGCTCGTTTAAAAAAAATGAAAATCGAGAATATTGATTCGAATTCCTATGATTTGTTGGCGATCTGCCCGCCGTGACACGTACTTCATGGTCTCCCAGCAATTGAGCAGCTCGCGCGCGCAGCCGGTGATGTTGAAGCTGCCGCGGTGCAGCGTGTCCAGCGAGAACTTCACGAAGTGTCGCGTGGGGTCCGCGAAGTACTGCGGCCGCGCACCGCCGCCTGCCACATGCGCACAAGATGGAGCTCGCTGGAGACGCGGACGGCGACCGTTGGGGATTCGGCTTTACCGCTCAGAAGAAGCAGCCCCAGCAGCGCTGCGAGCGCAGGTCCCATGTCGCCGGCCGCCGCGCTGCGAGTGGCGGCTCATCAGCGAGCGCACGGCGAGACGAACCCATTACGGCGCTACGCCAATTGAAAGCGTATCGCAGTTCGATCGGCGGCTCGTGACGAAACGACCGACTCCAAGAGGCGTAAGGCCTCCTTCTCTCTGACGATTCTCGAATGTTACATTCTATCCTCCTTTCGGTGAATCGAAGTTAACCTTCGAGAGACGAGAGGCCCTGTGCGATGGGTAAAGTTGAAGTATTCTCACTGTTTACATCGAATTGTATTTTCTAATTTGTCTGAGTCTGGACTGGTGGGAGGCTTCGGCCGTGACTAGTTACCACCCTACGGGCGAAGAGATACCGCCAAAGCAAAGAGATTTGTAATCCGGTGCGATGCTGTGTACAAACCATATAACAAACAAGGGGAATATCGCCTCTTATTAAAATAACGCGCTTCCTTCTTAGACTGGATCCTCTATTACCATCAGATGAGATCACAGGCAAACGCTGCACTGTTAGCAATAAAAAAATAATAAAGTTGAGAGTGTACAGTAGCGGGTTGGCCCTAAGGCCCATTAGGCCTGAACCTAGGGCGGCCAATCCTGACGAAAAATTCGTGAAAGGGGTGGCTGGTATTTACTACCTGGGCTGAGGCCAAGACTGGAAGTCCGTCGCTGTTAGTGTATCTAACCTATAATAAAGCAATACTACTTTCCAGATTGCTAACTCGAGTGACTCCAACCAAAACTGACAATCGTAAAAAAAGTGCTTGATGAAATTCAGCACTTTTTTTACCTTTAAAAGGGAAAATGCTACTGTCAGAGCAGTCGCCTGCATATATACTTATGGTTCGATGTCAGCATCGACGTTTTTCTAATGTGAGCTGATGTGTCGATAAAAAATCCGCTTATATTAGCTCCATCTATCTAGATTTTAATCAGTGGCTAATTTAATTAGGTGTCGTTACCTCCAAAATTGATTTTGTACAACAGACGGTTTGTGTGAGAGTTTCGTCCCCTGTGTCTGTCTCATGGATGCTACCTATGTGCTCCTAGTTTTAATTGTCCATTAGGTCCGGAGCCGCTGTACAGATGGCGCGGTATTATTTTTACGATTTTGGTTAGCCCTCGCTGATTCCAATAATTATTTCAAAGGATGGCATTTAGGCCACATTCATGTCATCAGGGACCAAGTTCGTATTAAAGGAAAATAATTCCGCATAATATTCGTTTTTTCAACATTTTTAAGTTGTCTCCTGGGGACATGAATGGGTCCATGCAGGCGCAATAAAAAGCAATAATGTCATTTCTTTTAATTTTTATGAACTTATATTAACTGATCAACACTCCCATGTATAAAATAAATTATTTTAATCAAATAAAATATACCCATCAAAAACCGGCTTTCGCGACTTTTCAAATGTCAACTTCTGAATAGAATATAGGGATGTTAAATATCGATGTTTAGATGGGAAACATCGATGGGTTTCATTTCAATAACGTAATGATAATCGATGAGAAAAAAGTATTGAAACAACAAAATATCTTTGACTTTGAGCGTTGAATATTTTAGGTAGGGGTTCGATAACCATCTAGGTCAATTTTTATTAAAGTTTATTATTACATTTTTTAACAATATACCACATAGAGAACTACCATCAATGGCTGCCCTAATTAGATGTCGTTACGTTCCATACATTTATTTTGTACAAAATAACTATCGTATAGTTTCACCCCCGGTTAGGATCATACACCACAACATGGGTGTTTTAAAATTATTACCGGCCCTATGAATTTTAGAACGCATAACTTTTATTGTCTCGCTCAGGTCGCTTCTCCAATTACAAAAATTTTACTTCTCCATTTTGTCTCACGAATTTGGCTAAACATGATGCCATTTATTAAGGCAGCCAAAACAGGTCATAATATTTGTTATACTTAAGCAATAACATATAAATGTATAGACCATATCGAGACCCATTATGGTCGCACATACATATCTTTATTATATTCATTTGATTACAAAGTTTAATAAGCATATTATAGAAAACTTTGTTGTACTATTTCCGTAATGGTCGCGGAAGTTAAGCTGTTCATCATATATGACCCCGAGGTACTTGGTAATCAATTTTCGCTGAAGTAATGACCTTTAATTTGGTAGTTATAAGCAATTTTCTAATATTTTTTAGTAAACGAGATAAAGCATTTATTAATGTCAAGATGCATTTCATTTTGTCCGCAATCCAGTAGGTTAAATAAATCATTCTCTTTTATTTCCTTAAATATTTTCAGGTCATCCGCATATATGAGAGTAGGTGAGGACAAATCTGTTACAAAAACATTTACAAATACGAGAAAAAGCATAGGGCCTAAGTAAGAACCTCGCGGAACTCCAGATTTTGTTACTACTGGCTCTGATAAATGTCCTTTTAATCTGACAAATATGATTTAAACCAACGTGAAAGACTACCATGAACTCCATAATAGTTCAACTTCCATAACAATATCGTATGATTAACTTTGTCAAAGGCTTTTCTAAAACCTGTATAAATAGAGTCCACTTGACCTCTATTAGCAAACACCTTACATAAGTAGTTTTTGTATTCCAGGAGGTTGGTGACTGGCGATTTACGTTTCTAAAAGCCAAGCTGTTAAACTGCTATGGATGATTGGAAATGAGCGTAAAAATGCATTAATAGGATAAGTTCTTTGTTAAACAAATTTTGAAAAGATTGTGACATTTTTTCTGATATTCATCTATCATTTAGATATTCTCTTAAGAGTAAGCTACTTTAGTATTGCCTCCTTTTCTTTTTTTCTCCTTCAGATTTTTTATAGTTTTCAATTTTCTAAGATTCCTTGTTGTTTTACAGTTCTTCTTTAATTTTAGTTTATTCTTATAGTTTAAGCAAGCCGCGGTCGTTTCTAGAAGGTAAAATCTATGACAAGTTCGATGAAATTTAAACACACTTTCAACAGATTTCTCCTGTTTAACGAAAATAAGAAAAATATAGATTATACCTATATACTGGTTATTACTCTGCATTTCCTAAGGGATTATAAAAAAACACTCAACTTTAAGGTCGTGAGCGATATTTATATCCTTAACAATAAAACTTCAGCATCGAAATAACAGGTATAGCGAATCTTTGTTCGGTATTCAGCGTAAAAGTGCAATGAATTTTGTAATGAGAAGGAACAATTAGAATCTGTATCGTTAGAACTGAATGTAACCTATATAGTGAAGTAATATTACATTACAAATTACTAATTAAAGCGACTGTCAAACCAAACTCGATGAGAATTTAAAAAAAATATTCCAAGAAGTTAAGAAAACATTGCTACAAAGGGAAAATGCTACTCTCATAGTAGCCGCCAATCTCATTAAGCTCTGTTTCAAAAATATACATTTCAAAGATGTTCATTCGCCTGTGTCAGAGCTATCACGAGTTTAAGGAACAAACACTAAACACATGGTAAATACAGTAAGTAGCAGCCCTTTAACGTCCCACTGCTGGGCACAGGCCTCCTCACTCCGAGGAGCGAGGGTTTTTAGAGCATAGACCCACCACGCTGCTCCACTGCGAATTGGCAGGTATAGTACACAAGTGCACTCTCTATTCCTTCACTCTCATAGTCCGATGTGACGGGAATCCGACACGACCGGAGAGAGATCAGGCGCAGGACCGACGGCTTAACGTGCTCTCCGAGGCACGGGGGTGGATCACACCGCCAACTTCCCAACTTCGGGCAAATATTGAGAAAATCTTAATAGAAAACTCAATATTGATTTTTGAATTGGCCCGACCCGGGACTCGAACCCAGGACCTCATGTCTGTAGTCGAACATGCTAACCACTAGACCAATGAGGCAGTGGTAAATGCAGTGGTAAATACAGTAAACTATTTTATTTCTTAGGTACCGAAAACATCGATGTTTTGCTGCCTATATATATATATATAGGCAGCGACAATTCAGATATATAACAAAAAAATCAAAACAACACACAAAGTGAATTAGCATAACAAAGCTCCTATCACGCCCGATGCCCTATAAAGTCAGTCCACCCCGCACGACCATCCACCGACGCGGGCCATCCCCGCTCGCTGACGTCATCGATCGCACGATCATGTCGCGACAGGTCTCGGCGCTCTGCAACCACGCCCCGAGACTTGCAAAAGGCGATAATTATATATATATGTGTACATTTGGTTCGATGTCAACATCGACGTTTTTCTAATATTGACCATCCCTTAGCCGATGTGTCGATAAATAATGCCTTTTATATTAGCACCATCTATCTATCATATTAAAGAATTACTATCAATGGCTCCCCTTATTGATGTCGTTACTTTCCATACATTAATTGTTTGTACGAGAGTTTCACCCCCCTGGTCTGTCTCAAAGATGATACCTATATACTGGTTGGTTGGTCGGTCCGTCTCTTTACTGTCGTTTTTTCATTTCATCGACTTTCAAATCACAACGACGCAAAAAAGTTTTCACTTCAAAATGAGAGCATCAAAATTTCTATAACATTGAAATGCACATTATGAAATAATAAGGTTTATTTCAATATGTACCTTAAATCAAGTTGGATAAGATTCTTTTTACTTTACAATTAATTGAATCGAAGATAAGAAGTTTCTACAATACGCTTCGGATGAACTGTGTCAAAGAGGATATGTGTGTAAGGCGTGTGAATGTAGAAGTGACAGCTGATAGAGTTAAGTCATCATCATCATTTCCTTGCCCTTGTCCCACTAGGTAGGGTCGGCACAGCATCTTCCCTTTCGCCATTTCACTCTATCAGTTGTCATTTCTTCTCTATTCTACTCTATTAGCTAGTTAAGTGGCAAGTTAAGAAAACATGACGTGCCGACCCCACCTAGTGGGGATAAGGGCAAGGAAATGATGATAATGCAATAGGTACCTCATTTGGGGTTTCCATAGATAATACATATATATATGTGAGCGATTTCAACGCGAGGGGTCATGAGTTTTGGTGTTTCATGTTTCGTTCATTCGCTTATTCATTAGATATTTCAATTTTTCATTCATTAAATGATTAAATGTGGTATTTTAAGTGGCAACCGTGCCACCGTCGTGACGCGTGTAAAGGTGGCAGTTGACAATCAACGTTGGCATTTTTATAACAATTTGAGTGGTTACCTTTCTAAAATTTATAATTGTATATATTTTAAATAACGTTTTGTAAAGAATAAGTTCTTCTTTCGATAAGATTCGCCTTTTATTGCGTGCACAACTAATTACATTCTACCCGAGTCCCGCCGCATTTCCTGCTCGCCGCGATGTATTACCTAGTTTCACTCTATATAATGTTGTAATATTGTAATACGATATAATAATGGTACAAAAAATATGTACCGCGTCAATGTTATGCCGGATTGGAATACGGGCCGAATGACTAGGAGACGGGAGTCCAAGCCCTGGCGCTCGCCACAGACGTCAAAGCCGCGGCTCTGCGCCACAGCACATACTACCTAGTACCTAGTGCCTGGGTGCTAGCTGCTCTGTGGCCGCCGCGGTGTCAGGTGTGCGAGCCGAGCCGTCACTTTCGTTTTCGGGCAGTGGGAGCTCACTGCGCGTGTCGGTCGTTCCTCGTTTCCCCACATCGGCTCTCGATCGGCCCTTCAAAATTCCGGATACGTGTGACAAAAATAGTGTACTCAAAATGACATCGATAGTTTGGTGAGAAGTAACCTTCGACAGAGTTGTCCTCGTCCTGCGTGTTTCGTAACGAGTGTCGGTGTCGGTGCTCCGTATTATGAACTTTGAGGACTATGAGAGCCTGCCGAGCCAGAGCTCGCTGGTGCACATGACGGCGGGCGCCTTCGCGGGCGTCATGGAGCACTGCGTCATGTACCCGCTGGACTCCGTGAAGGTGAGCGCGTTATGTAAAGCCGGGCTGGCGACGACACGTTCCTACTTATTGTGGCGAATAAACTCGATTCGCGCTTTGGGGCATTCATTTACATGTAATTCGTTTCTATTGTGTAATTGGATAGATAACGCGTTGTGCAGTCTCCGTGTATTGTTATGTGGAGCGCTCGGCTCCCGACCTTGAACGTCGCGAGATGTCTTTTGTTGTGTTGCTCTGAAATGTGTCACTTTATTGGGTTACACATGTACGCGATACACAGTGTAGGACTCGATCGCGAATGGATGCACTGATGATGCATTTTGCAAATAAATAAATACCGACATGACACAACAGATTGCAAAATTAGATTGACTCATTAAAGTGGATTTTCCTTCAGTGGAAATTTTATTTACTTCTACTTGAAGAATAGGGGACATTAGCACTGCATAGATACAAGACCCTTTTTGCTAAACATTGATATTGTTGTGGCCACATGATAATATCATGGCTGCTTTGTGCAACATTGAACGCCACACATTTTGTACTCTATAATGGTTCTGTTAAAGCACTTGCACACGCAAAAGCTAAATTTTTACTTAAGTATTAACACTTTTGCAGTAACAAATAATAATTACTGTATATCTGACTGATTGTTATTACCATTATTTTGACTAACTTTAATATATGACTTAGGTCTAATGTAATAAATCAAAGTAAATAAGAAGCTGAGGCTTTAAGACGCAGATCCTAAACTTAAAAGAAGGTTATTGCTCAATCTGTCCAATATTTCTGAACAAGAAAATTCATATTCATTCATTTCATTTCAGAAGAGTTTGGATGAACTTATAAAGACATCCTTTTTTAATGTTGTTGGTATTGCACCAGATCTAAACTTCATGAGATTTGAATATGTATGTGTGTGCGATTGTAAATCATTGTATGTAAATACAACAGAGGCTGTGACAACATGTTAAGACAAACAGATAAGGAAGTTATTCTGAACCTCGAGTACAATATTAATGTGCGCTAGTATTTCTGCTTTAATGTTAAAATGTGTCAACTGTGAGGTTGGCTTGTAAATAATATTGTTTTTAGGTTTCAGTGAGCTGCAGCGCACGCACTCTTGTTACAGCATGCTGTTCGTGCACTTTTTCCGCCTCCATTGTGATATTACACTGTTATCTTTTTTTTAACCAAATATGATTAGTATCATGATTTATTTATTGGCATCATGTATTGCCAATCATATAAAGTGTTTTCAATACACGCTTTACAATTTCATATTATAATACTGGCAATAAGATGTCATCCTCTTGACAAAGCCATGAAATTGTAGCAATATTATCAAATCTAATGGACTGCGAACTCGGAGAGTGGTCTGTTTATATATGAAGAAGATTTGTAAGGGGAACCTTTTTGCGGTGGGCCCACTGAGGCAGCAGATGCACTTCGATCCTTATGGGTCTTTTGTAAGCCAGGGGAGCCTTAAATGTTCTAATTCATAGTAATTATTTTGTTGGCAGAGTTTTTTAATATATATTGCTTGAAAATTATGAAATTTCCCATCCTTCTTGAATACCGATTGTGTATTCATGTTTTGCTGGATGACAATTATGGTCTCCGGCTTTTGTAGCTCACTGTTGCAGCTTCGTTTGTATAATGTTTCACATTTGCTGTACACAAAAATACCATACAATATTGCCTGTTAATTATTTATTTGTTGAACAGTAGTACAGAGATTCGCTCATTCTGAGCTAGAACTTAACACTCCCTAACTATTGGGGAAAACCCAGTGCGGCATTACAGTGACGCTTAAATTATTGTTAGTAGATATATTTATGAACTCAATGTTAGTATATCAAAAACAATCGGCTCCCCGGCTTCCCTCACACCTCCACTATATCAACAAAGTGATAGTATTCAAATTGAAACCGTGACATTTTTTGTCGACTACGGTCCCAGTAGTCCTGTCCCCGAGATCATGTATAATATAACGGTGTCGGCGTAACATGCAGTGCAAGGTATTACCTTGTGCATGAAAAGTAGTAGCGAGTGGAAGCGGTCGGAGCGAGTCGCAGGCGGCAGGGCTCAGATGAGGATGTAGTCGGGGCCGGCGGCGCGCTGCCAGCAGGCCTGCGTGCGGAAGGCCGTGTCGCAGTCGTCGGCGCCGCGCTGCGTGCCGCAAGCGCGCAGCGCGGCCGCGTGCCGCTGCAGCTCGGCCGGCAGCACGGCCACCACGGCCTCCACGTCCACGCGGCCGGCGGCCAGCATGCCGGCCGTCTCCATCACGCACTTGATGTAGCACTTGAGGCGCCCGTCCGGCGGCAGCTCCGCGCCGCCGTCCACCGCCTCGAACAGCGCCGCCGGCGCGCCCGTCTGCGCCACGCACTCCTCGCGCAGCGCCCGCGCCAGCTCCGCCATCTCGCCGTCGAGCGCGGCGCGCGCGGCCGGCGCCGTCAGCAGCAGCAGCAGCAGCAGAAGCGGCCGCCTCGCCATGTCGCTCGCCGAGAGTGCGGCGGCCGCGGCGCGCCGCGCTTTATAGCGGCGGGCGTCACGCGCCGGCGCCAGGCCTGACCGCCGCCGTGTGTTGCAGACGCGGATGCAGTCGCTGCGCTCGGCGCACAACGGCAGCATCAGCGAGACGTTCCGCTACATGGTGAAGCGCGAGGGCCTGCTCAGGTACGTCCCGCCGTTCCGAATAGTCGTCGACCCCGGTAATGTCCTACGGAGCGAATCTTGCGGCAGTGGAGAGCGCGAGGAGGCACCGGAGGCACTTCTCTCGCTTATAAATGAAAACTACAAAAGGGATGGACGCACTGCGTCATACGGTTCAGTGCACCGGAATATCCGGGGCATTCAAAATCAAAATCAAAAATATCTTTATTCAAGTGGGCATGTTACAGCACTTTTGAATCGTCAAATATTGCATCTATATCAGCAGCATTACCCCAAAGTAGAATACCGTATGACACAATGCTGTGAAAATAGCTGAAATATACCAGTCTGGCAGTATCAACATCTGTCAGACGACGAATTCTTTTAACTGCGTAAGCCGCAGAGCTGAGCCTGTTCGATAGACCACTTATATGGGGCCCCCACTGTAATCTGTTATCTAACGTAATGCCTAAGAAAACGGTACTGTCTACAAGGTCTAGTTCCTCATTATTAAGTTTAACAATGGTTTGCATTTGTTTAACATTAGGCAGACTAAATTTAATACATTTTGTTTTATTTGCGTTGAGCAATAAATTATTAGCTTCAAACCATTGTACCACTTTATTGAGAGAGCTGTTTACGTCGTCATAATTTGTTTGTCGCCTATTAATCTTAAACAACAGCGAAGTATCATCAGCAAACAGAACAATCTCATGATCACCCTTAACAAAGTAAGGAAGGTCATTGATATAAATGAGGAAAAGAAATGGTCCTAGTATGGAACCCTGTGGGACTCCCATTTTTGTCACAGACCCCGCAGAAAGCTTGCCATTGACACAGACCTTTTGCGTTCTATTGGTTAAATATGAACTCATCAGGTCTAATGCTGTGCCCGCGAGGCCATAGTGTCGCAATTTCCCGATCAGGGTTTCATACTGAACACAATCGAAGGCCTTAGACAGATCACAGAAAACGCCAAGCGCGTCACGTGAATCCTCCCAGGCCTCGTAGATATTGAGTAATAACTGTACGCCAGCATCGGTAGTCGAGCGACCTCGAGTAAAGCCAAATTGCTTATTATGTAATAAATTATATTTTTTGAAATGTTTTAGCAACTGGTTCAACATTATTTTCTCAAATATTTTACTAAAGGTTGGGAGAACCGATATTGGCCTAAAGTTACTAGGGTTCGAAGTACTGCCTGACTTAAACATCGGTATTATTTGGCTGTACTTCATTAAGTCTTCATTATGGGGTTTGTTGTGGGCTCTTCTCAGAACGGGGTGCGAAGGAACCCTCGGGCTTTAGATCTGGAGTCGCTCATTGGAATGATATAAGGAAAAAATACACTTCCATGATGACATTATAACATTTCATAATATAGTATAAAACGAAAATATTCATAATATTTTTTAAATTTTAAATTCATAAATAAAGTTCAATAAATAATTAATATTATATAATTATGAAATATTAAAAAAACTTTTTGTGACTGTGTGCGCACGCATTTTTTAACTAAAAAATTTACTCGCATCATTTTTCCCTAACGCACCAAAAGAAGTAGAACTTCTAAGCCCCAGAAATCTAAAGTTTTACATTTGTAAAAATATAAACAAAACTTAAAAATTAGTTTCTCAAAATTAATTAATTATCCTGATTACCAGTTTGGTTACTCGTTCGACGGAATGTCTCGCAGGCTCAGCAATCCCAATAACTAAAAGTTGAAAGTATAAAGAACATAGGGACGCAGTGGGCATGTCCGTCGATCGACCGACAGAGCTGGCCTCTGTCGAATTGAAGCAATCTATTATAGTAACAGGGTACCGGCCGCCCTAGCTTTAAATGGACCGAGGGCCGTTCGTAATGACCAACGCGCATAAAAACCGAGCAGTCTTTGGCGACTTTAATATTATATGTGGGAAAGTAGTTCGTAAGCGTGAAAGTATTGAATCTATCCGATTCGTACAACGAATACGTTCCGGAGCCTACGCGAATATCTCAACTAGCGAATTTCTACCTTAGTGCCACAGAGATAAAGTGGAATTTAGATTTGAGCACTGGCCCACTCGTGACGTAGGGTCACTTCTGTGCCAGCAAGTGCGGGCCGCGTTGAGGGAAGAGATCAAAGTTTATTTCGAATAGCTCTTTTTATGGAATTCTCTGCATTCTAATGACACCGATTTTGCGTTTCCTTTGAGTGAGGAATGAATAAAACGTGTAACGCGGCCCGTGCACTGTGAGCGGCGGATTCCGTCGGAGCGATCGACGGCGTCCGATACTTTCGCCTTTCGTCCTCGAGCGTCGAACGAACTCCGGATTTCGCTGCGAGGCGGCGACTCGCCGGGTCTTACGTTATCGCGAAGGCGGAGATGTCGGCGTTCCGACGGATGGAAGCTAAACGTTAGCGAACGCCCGCGACCGGTGCGATTTCTAGTGTCCGAGCGTGGGCGCGAATATCCCTTATCGTTCAGATTCGACTCGAAATTGAAACGCTGAATCGAATCTGCCGCCCGAGAAGGCGATCGATCGGAGGCGGCCCTTCGCGTGCCATCACTTTTTTGTTCGTATCGACGGTCGAGTTCAGAGAGCTACGTGCACGCCTTTTTTTAAATGCTCAGTAGCCGTCGACCCTACTAGCTTTTGCATAGTAATCGGGAGGGCAGGCGCAAAAGCTCCGCCGCGACAAGTTCGGGAAAGGGCTCGACTGCGTCGCGGGGACGTCGCCGTCGGGCCGCGACTCGGAACGGACGACGTCCCGGACGCCTCACGCGGACCTCTGAAAAGACTCTCTTTTTGGGCTTCCGTTTATACTTTAACGCTTTGTAATTTTCGATCGAATTCGCTTCAGACTCGAACCTACGATAGGCTATAGATAAAAAAACCAATAATAAAAGTGGTACCTTCCGGGCTTAACGAGGCGTTGCGTGAGCCGTCAGCGAGACGGCTCCCCGCGCCTCGTAATTGTTGGCAAAATGTAAAAATTACAGATATCGGACGGCATTGAAACCGTTGACACAGCGCCGTTCGCGCGGCGGCTAATTTCATAGCGATCCGTTCCGCAGCCGGCTTCCGGAAGCGCCGTCTCTCATTATACGCAAATGATACGTTTGTTTATTTTCTGGCGAGTGTGCGGATCGTACGTCCGCACGAAAGTGTCTCTGGATGTGTTCACCGAACCGAGATTTGCTCGTCCGGCGACGTGGTCGCGGTGAATGTCGCGTGACGCGTCGGCGGCCTCGGAAACTACCGGATTCGCAAAACTCGAAAATCGGAAGGCCGCCTGGTGACATTTCGCCGGTTTTGAGTTTTGTTCTGATTCCGGTTGCGTCGTCGGTCGCTCGGGCCACGAGAACCGTGCGATCTTCGTCGTCCTCGTGGAATACGCGAGAAGGTCGATCCGAGGGCGCCGCGTGTTGCAGGCCGGTGCGGGGCATGACGGCCGTGGTGCTGGGCGCGGGGCCGGCGCACGCCTGCTTCTTCGCCACCTACGAGCAGAGCAAACACACGCTGGCGCAGCTCACGCGCCACCGCCACGAGCACATCACGCACGGTGAGGCCGGCGGCCGCGCGGCCCGTCGTCCCCCCTCGCCCCCCACCCGCCGCTGATCGCGCGTGCGCTTGCAGGTCTGTCGGGCTGCCTGGCGTCGCTGGTGCACGACGCCGTGTCCAACCCGGCCGAAGGTGAGCGCGGCCGCGTCCGCCCGCGGGCCTCGCCGGCCGCCTCTGACCCGTCTCGTCCGCAGTGGTGAAGCAGCGGCTGCAGATGCTGCACTCGCCGTACCGCGGCGTGTGGGAGTGCGCGCGCCACGTGTACCGGCGCGAGGGGCTGCGCGCCTTCTACCGCTCGTACGGCACGCAGGTGGCCATGAACGTGCCGTTCCAGGTGGGCGGGCGGGCGGGCGGGGCGGGGCGGCGGGCGGCGGGCGGGCGGCGGCTGACGCGCGGCTGTTGCAGGCGCTGCACTTCGCGGCCTACGAGTGGGCGCAGGCGCGGCTCAACCCGCGGCGGGCGCACTCGGCGCGCGCGCACCTGGCGGCGGGCGCGCTGGCGGGCGGGCTGGCGGCGGCGGCCACCACGCCGCTGGACGTGTGCAAGACGGTGCTCAACACGCAGGAGGCGGGCGCCGAGGGGCTGGCGGCGGCCGCGGCGCTGGTGCTGCGCGCCGGCGGCCCGCTGGCCTTCTTCCGCGGCGTGCGCGCGCGCGTGCTGTACCACATGCCGGCCGCCGCCATCTGCTGGCTCGTGTACGAGTCGCTGAAGCACGCGCTGGCGCGGCCCGAGCCGCGGCCGGCGCTGCGCCTGGGCGCCGCCGACGTGCGCCCCACCTAGGCCGCGGGGGAGGGGGGGGGGCGAGAGAGAGGAAGAGAGAGAGAGAAAGGGAGCACGGCACGCAGAGTTTATTATTGTTTATGTACATTGCTTTGTTGATATTTGTTTTGTATAGTTGAGTGCGACGGTTAACTTAGTGGTAAGGGTCCCGCCAGCGCTGGACAACTCGGACGCGCAGCGAGCAGATTTGCAAACAATAAACGTTTGGACGATGCGGGGTCGTTTCATTGCCGCCCTTGGCTCGCGGTCCGCGAACCAGACCTTCACCGGAAAGAGATGACGTAGCAGAACACGGCATTTCTGTCACACACGGAACCGCATGTGTTGCGTTTATTTGGTCTTCCGCGAGGAGATGGAGTCCGAGGAAGAATTGTTAAATTGAAATGAATCGCTGCATGTCGCCTAATTCAAGCTGCAACTACCAACAGCTCGAGCGGCGATTCACGAGTCGAAATGCGTTTGCGATTGTGGAGGGCGCGTAGGGTTTCTAGAATGTATGGTATTTGAAAAAGGCTGTTAGAAATGAAGTATTAGTCTATCTCTTTCTCGTATTGACGTGTGATAAGCGAATCCTCGGTGTCCGCGCGGGAGACATTAGTTAGCCCTGTACGAACTTCAATTTTACAGTTTGCTATTTAGTGAATGGATTTTAAGATTCTTATTGAATCGATTAAATTACAAGCGGCTGGGGTCCGGGCGATGGCGATGGACGATCGCGAGATCGCCTTGTCTGCCGACCGCACTCGTACTTCGCTGTGGTCTATTACGAACTTTTCTGCACAGTGCGAGCCTCGAAGCTATAAAGCTCCATCTGCCTCATTTATTACTCGACGGGAAGATCGAAATGTATTAAGTCGACTTTGTCGAACGCTAAAGCCAACACGAGCGCCTAGATCCGGCAGACCTTCTTCCTAAATGTGGCGGGGGTCGTGCAAGTGGTGTCGCAGAGTTCTTGCGAAGGGCACGTGTCCGTGCTGCGGGCGATAATCCTGCACGTTTGTGAGGGCGACTGTTTCGTAGGACGTAGCAACCTTCCAAACCATTTATTTCCACAGCGTTAAGTCATATGGCTTTCCGCTTCGAACTAATGCCGCCGATATGGAGGCAGCAGCAGAAGTGCAGACAAGGGATGCGGCGATGCTGGCCATATTCGGTTACGAGTCCAACGGACCGAGTTCGGAGCGCGACAGACCTGCACAAAAATATCTCACCTCGGCTGACCGAAGAAGGTTGCGAGGATGATGCAATTGTTGTGCAATAGTCGAGCGATACAAGCCGGTAGGCGCGAGTGGAATCGATGGCCGTTCAGACATTTTGAAAAGTCGCTGTCGCGCCTCCACACATCGGTACTTTCAAAAAAATGTGATCGCCTCTCGTATTACGTAAGCAAAATAAACTAAATTCTAGAGGCTGCATTAAATTGAGAATTGATTCAACAGTAACCGTGGACGGTTCTATAATACCGAAAACGTTCTGAAGTAGTTTAAACCCTTTCGTCGTGATAACATCCACTCCTCCTTCCCTCAGGATTACAAGAAATTATAGCATCGAATTAGTTGTGCAAAATCCACATAACGTGGTACCCATGCTTTCAATTCTTGTTCCAACTTTCCAAACGTAGACGTAGATTTTCCTTTTTCATTGCAATTGGCTCTCATTTGCATCGTCAGTTGCTCCACATGTCAACTCGCAACCCGCGCATGTGCAAGTGCAAGCGCAGGCTGCTTCGCCCTCACTGGCTTTACAACATCAATATACTTGCTTGTTATTCTTTTGAGCTCGGTATAATCCGTTGGTGAACCTAGTAAATACCGTACTGTAATTTGTACGATCACTGCGACGATTCAAAGCCTGGCAAAGAATGAATTACCTTAATCGATATAAAATAAATATCGCAGCGATGACGGCAGAAGAGGCATGTCCGGCCGAGTTCGCTGCGGGTTCTTCTAGCGACGGGGCCCGAAGGAGCCCGCGCATATTTGCATTCTCGTACATCGGAAATAACACGAGGACGATGTTTGCCGATCCAAGAGTGCCGTCGAATCACTTGAATAAATAATTTTGGAATATTAATTAATCATATGTTAATTTATGCTTTTCTCGATCGACGACGAGCCGATTCGCGCCAGCGGGCGGGTCGCCATGGCGACCGTCGCCTGGCAACCGCCGCGTCGCACTCGAGGCGACGACCGAAATATTTTTGCTATCGTTTCGCTTTTATCGGTATCTCACGTGAACGAGGATGGAGACGGAAGACGAGGAATTCGGCGCCGCCATCGCCGTGGGCTCCGAGACCACCGAGGCCGAGAGGGAGTTCGAAAAGGTGCTCGCTCGACTTCGCGCGGACGGTCCTGCGCCTCGTTCAGGGACGCCGAATCTGAGGAACGGTTCTCGTCCGGTTTCTTTTCTTCGCAAACCGGCCGGGGCTCGCCTTGGACGCGCGAGTGAAACGTTCCGGGCGGGAAATGGCAAACGCCAGATTCAGTTGGAATTGTTTCAGAGGCGCCGTTCGATTCGGCGCGGGCGGTCGCCTTCCACAATCTATTCCGCAATTGGACCCGCGGAGACCGACTCCTAGATCCTTACGTGTTGTAAGACAGAGTCCTCCGCCGCGTCGGACCGTTCGTTCGCGAAACCTCGAAAACTATCGATCGGATGTCGAGGTTCCGGCCGGGCTCGCCCCGTTCCTGCGACCGAGTGCCGCCTGCCGCAGGTGCTGGAGCAGATGCGCGAGGCGGAGGGCCTCAAGTTCTACTCGGACGTGTACACGAAGCTCTACGACTGCTACTTCAAGTCGAAGGCGGAGAACTTCGCGCACCAAGAGAAGATAACCAAGCTGAAGGTAGGAATGGCGCCGCGCGCCCGTCGCCCTCCCGCCGCCCTCGGCCCCGCCGCCTGACCCGCTCCTCCCTCGCAGAACAAGATCGGCCGCTACGACTCCACCGTCAACGAGTACCTGGCCGAGATCACGGAGTCCGGCAAGACCGTGGATCGGCTGCGAGCCGAGATCGGTCAGTGACCACGCTGCGACTGCGCGAGCGCCTGTCGCCTCGAGTACTTGCGATTCCCGGTTCGGACGAAGCTCGCCAGTGCGTTGACGAGCTTCGTCCGGCTGCGAAGCGTGCGCTGTGCGACCTCCGCTCCGCCCGAAAGACGAGTAGCGGTCCCGCCCCCGACGCCGGACGGGACGGCGGCGCGGCGTCGCGGGCGGGACGAGCCGGAATATCCGGGCGTCGACGCGAAATATCGACACGTGGATTTTCTGAAATGAGGCTTTTATTTCGAGGCCCGCTTCTTAGTAGTCGTAGGAAACCGCGATCATTCCTCGACCCGGGGTCTTGACGGCGCCGCGTCCGCAGAGGAGGCGCGCGCGCTGGCCGACGCCATGCACTCGCGCGAGCTGGCCGGCGTCGAGAGCCTGGAGACCATGAAGAAGACGGTGGCGCGCCTGGAGAAGGAGCTCGACGCCCGCAAGCGCGCCGGCGACGACGACGCGTGAGTGTTCGCGGCCGCCGCGTCGGCCCGCGCGGCGCCCGCTGACCGCGCGGACGGCCCGCAGCGGCGCCACCTCGGCCGTGAAGGAGAAGGAGAAGTTCGAGAAGGAGAAGGCGAGGCTGCAGGGCGAGCTCGAGGGCGCCCGGCACCGGCTCGGCAACGCGCTGAGCTTCATCGAGGAGCTGGAGCGGAGGAACGCCGCGGCGGAGGAGACGATAGCCAAACTGGAGGAGAACTTGGAGGTGACCGCGGGCGACGCGCCGGCGCGCGCCGGGGTGCTCGCGAAACGACGCGCCGACGCTTTCAGGAGGCCGACAACGACGCCGTGCGCCAGAACAGGCTCGTGGAGCACCTGAAGGGCGAGAGCGACACGCTCAAGACGGAGGTGGAGAACAGAGGGAACGCCATCAAGAACCTCGGCGACAAAGTGAGTGTCGAGCCGGCCGTCGAGCCGCGTCGCTCGACGGCACCCCCGGCCCGCCCGCCGCCCGCAGCTCGCCCGCGCCGAGCGCAGCGCCGAGCGCCGCGAGCGGCAGCTGCGCGAGCTGGGCGCGCGCCTCGACGCCGCGCAGCACGAGCGCGACGCCGCCTCGGCGCGCGCCGCCGCGCTGCGCGACTCGCTCGACGCCGCGCTCGCCGACCTGGGCGGCGCCAAGCAGGCGCTGCACGACACCGGCAAGGAGCTCAAGGCGAGTGAGCGCCGCGCGCCCGCCCTCCGCCCGCCCGCCGCCCCCGGCGCCGCCCTGACCCTTGCGCCCGCAGAACGCGATCGACGACGGCAACCGGCTGCGCAACGAGGCGGCGAAGCTGAACAAGCAGGCCGTGCAGCAGATGAAGCGCTACCAGCTGCTGGAGCAGGCCAAGGCCGGCGTGGCGGCGGAACGGTGAGGCTTTCGTCTTACGAGACATCACCGTTTCCCACGCACCCACGCGAACCGAACCGGGAGATCGTTCGTCCGATGCGGGCGATCGCATCTTCGGATCGAACGAAATCTGCGAACGCGCGATTTCAGAGAGAACTTGAGGCAGCAGGTGAGCGTCATGGAGAGGGAGATAATGCTGGGCAAGAAGCAGGCCGAGGCCGACCGGCGCGAGATCGAGAACCTCAACAGGGAGAAGGACATACTCAACAAGAACATGCAAAAAATACAAAGTGCGTGCTCGAATCGAACCCGCGCGAGCCGCTCGGCCGAGAGCGCCCACGAATCTCGACCGCCTTTTCCGTCAGACGAGGCGCTGGAGAACCTGCAGCTCATCAACCGGCAGGAGCAGCGGCGGAAGCAGCTGGAGCACGAACTGGAGACGAGCGCGGCGCAGCTCAACAAGCAGCGCCTCGCCATCCGCCAGCTGGAGAAGGATAAGGACAGGTGCCTCTCCCCGCCTCCCTCCCCCCCCCCCCGACGCTCCGAACGGACGCCGCGAACTCGAATTCTCTTTGCAGAATGCTGGAGGAGACGATCGCGCTCAACGAGAAAATAGACGAGATTTCAGGTACGAGAGCCTCGGCGCCGACTCCCTTCGAGCCGCGTGACTGCGTGCCGTAAACTAAAAGAGAATCCAGATACCCGTTCCTCTTTCCCTTTTGGAACTTTTCTGTGTTGTTTTTCTGCCCATTGGCTCGCTTCGGTCTTTGCAATTCTATTGTTAGAGCACATCGAGGCTTCCGGTAAGTAGCAATAGTGGCTCCATTAGGTACCGTCAGGTGAAAAGGACATCCTTTTCGATTAAATAAATCAACGCCGCTCGTAGAGGAGGTGCGGCTGCGCACCGCGGACATCCTGGACCTGAAGAAGGCGCTGCGCGAGGAAGCCGTCGAGAGCCGCAAGCTGTCGGTGGCGCTCGACGCCACGCGCGCCGAGCGCAACATGCTGCACAAGAACTACACCGAGGCGCTCGACGAGATCCAGGACCTGAAGCAGAAGCTGAAGGTGCGCCGCGCCCCGAGCCCGGGCCCGCGTCCGCGCCCGCGCCCCCGCAGGCCGCTCACCGCGCAGCCGGCCGCAGATGCTGGCGTACCAGATCGAGCAGCTGAAGGAGGACATCGGCGGCAAGGAGAGCGGGCTGAAGTCGTGCGAGGGCGCGCTGGCCAAGTGCGGCAAGCGCGCCGAGCGGCTGCGCGCCGAGGCGCAGGCGGCGCAGGCGCGGCTGGCCGAGGCGCGCGCCGACGCCGCGGCGCTGCGCCAGGAGGAGGCGCGCCTCACGCGCGTCGTGCAGGACGGCGACGCGGCGCGCGCGCGCCTGGCCAAGGAGCTGGAGGGGCTCGTCGACGAGCGCGACGTGGTGGGCGCGCAGCTCGTGCGCCGCAACGACGAGATCGCGCTGCTCTACGAGAAGATCCGCATCCTGGAGGTCACGCTGCATCGCGGTGCGCGCTCGCGGGGGCGGCGGGGACGCGTCCGCCCGCGGCCCGCCCGAACCCCGACTCGCGGTCGCAGGCGAGCGGCAGTACGAGCAGAGGGCGGAGGACGTCCGCCTGCTGCGGCTGGAGATCGTGCGGCTGCGCAAGGAGAAGAACCTGCTGTCGAAGGGCATCGAGAACATGACGGACCTGCGGCTCGAGGTGTTCAACCTGGAGCGCGAGCTGGGCCGCGCGCGGCTGCGGGTGCGCGCGCTGGAGGAGGCGCTGGAGACGCCGCTCAACGTGCACCGCTGGCGCAAGCTGCAGGGCACCGACCCGGCGCGCGTGCACCTCGCGCACAAGCTGCGCCTCACGCAGAAGTACGCGGAAGGCGGAGCGACGGCTCGAAGTAAGATAAAGCGGAGACTCGAGCGCCGCACGTGTTCCAGGAAAGTGCTCGCGCAGAGCGAGATGCTGGTGTCGAAGGAGCGCGAGCTGAAGGAGACGAGGAACCTGTACGGCGCCGTCAAGGACATGCTGGCGCTGCAGCCGAGCCCCGAGATACAGGTGCGGCGGCGCGTCCCGCTCCTGTCCCCCGGCGCCGCCCGCGCTTCCTCACGCGCCCCTTCGTTTCAGCAAACGTTGAACAGGACGCAGCGCGCGCTGGCGCAGCGCACGTCCAAGATGAAGTGCCTCGTGGCGGGTGAGTGGCGGCGAGGTGGGGCGGCCGGAGGGGGAGGGGCCGGCGGCGAGCGTGGCGCCTGTTGCAGAGCTGAGCATGCGCGAGCGGCAGGTGACGGACCTGCGGCTGGAGCTGGGCCGCGCGGCCGCCGAGCTGGCCGCCTTCAAGCAGAAGTACTACGAGATGAAGCGCGCGCTCGACGCGGACGAGGCGCGGCGCCTGCTGGTGCCCGCCGCCCCCTCCGCCCCCTCCGCCCCCGCCAACTAATGATGAGACCAGCTAGGGCCCCTAGGCTGTTCATTCGAAGGACGAAAGACGATCGCCCCTCTGTGCTGCTCGGCCGCAAGGGCACCGCCGAAAGTGCTGCTGATCGTTACTCTGTGTATAAACTGAAATAATAAACCGGTTAGGTATTACGAATTTCAATTAAATTCGTTCCAGCAAGCCATTTTTCGTGACCGAGTAACAAGATACCACCAAGACAGCATACCAGCCTTAACGACGTTGCCAGCATTACGTTCGCCAGCCCCGGCCCCGACGGTGTAATCACGAGTGCAAAATTATAATTATTCAAGTGAAACTTCTTTAGGCGCATGAGGGTGAAATAAATTACTTTGCCAAAGAAGTTTCACTTCTGACATGTGTACTTTGTACGCATGCACTTTAGTTTTTTAAAAGAAATTATGTCGATATTATTTTATATTACCTATGTACCCTTTTGTTAAATAAATTACCACTGATATACTTACGCATAGCGTCACGCCTCATTCCCTTCGGGGTAGGCAGAGACCACGTCCTTGCTGCCATCCTTGCATATTTCCTTCGCTTCTTCCACTCTTATTAAACCTTTGCAAGTTCGTCGATTTAGAGTACTCCCCTGACCTGGCCCTTATTTCAAATATAGTGAATATGCTCCAGTAACGTTCGCATTTGTCTCCCCCTTCCAATTTTCCCATCCACTTTTCACACAAATTCTTTTTGTTAATCTCCTTTCATTCATTCTCTCTACGTGCCGAACCATACCTTACCAACCTTACCTAGCTAAGCATACCTTTCTCAATTTTAGTCACTCCATCTTCTTATATACCACAACGTTCTCTTATCACACCATTTCTTACTCTGTCACTCAGTTTCAATCCACACGTACTTTTCAACGCTCTCATCTCTACCCCATTTATTTTACCAATGCCCAACTAATATTAGCACGCTTATCGTGATCCAATAATTGTTATAAATAGTAGAGGATGAATACATAAACTAATTTAGGTTTACATTAATATAAATACATAGTACAAAAAGAAAGAAAGAAAAAAACCGAGGAATTCATATTTCGCTATTTATTATTGTAACATTTGTATGATTAGGCACAGATTGGGGCAAAAATGAGACACTTGTATCTGATTATTAATGATATAATGTTGCGTCAAGGACGACTGGTGACGATTTGCATGTGACGTACAGCAATCAAAAAGGCGACGAGCTCCTGCCGAATCACAGGAGCAATTACGAACTGGCTCCAATCAATTACGGATATAACACTAGGCGTTTGCGCCGAAACAACATTTGTTCGTGTTGTAATAACATTCATCTGCCAGACGATTTTTATCTCTATATAAGCTATCTCTCATGGCTATAAAAAATATCAAAAACCTATGATTTAATTTGAAATTGTGAGATTTATAGCATAAATACGCAGTTACATAATTTTCTTTAATTAATATAAATATGAAATTTAATTTGTGTCCTAATTTCTTTGTCCGCCTCAGTACATTGCGTCGATGATAAAAATCTGCGAGCGATAAGTGGCTGTATATTCTAAACCATTGCATTTTGCCCGTACTTAAAAAGTATTCAACAGCTCCATACTTCGTACAGACTCGCGTCTGTACGAAGTATGGGAGTTCTAGCTTAGTTTTCAATAACTATAACTCTAAACTAGATACGTTTTTAATGGTTCAATAACATATGTTAACAAGTTATTTTTTCTATAGGCTACATATTAGGTAGGAGATATTTATATCTCTGATTAAGCATACAGAGATGCAAAAAATATATGATAGTCTGACTATCACATAGAAGATATTAAGTAATACATTACAACCTCTTATTCCTTAATAATTTAAAACTAATCAAACTTTATTGCAAATTCTATTTAGGGCAAGTTGATTCAGATAAGCGGCGCCTGTTTATTAACAAATAGAATCCCTCTAGATTTCTTTACAACGTATTGTCAATTAAATATTATAGATCGAGATTAGTAGGCACTATCCAATCAAAGTTTAACAATTTATACTCGCTCACTTCGTTATTAGATGATAAAAATAACGCAATAGCCCTCTTTTCTTATTTCAGTTACTTTTGTTAGTTGTTATTTTATCAGTAGAGTAGCAAATAACACGTATATTAGTTGTCACATGTTTAGTCTGTACCGATATACTTTACTCTGTAGTCCGCATACAGAGTACAATATAGTAGTTTCAAACAGTTTGCAAGTTATAGACTATCGAATTGTAAACTTTTATGGTTTCGAGAGCTAAATCGAGTGAAATACGCCGGCGATGAGTAGTAAGCCAAATTCGAAACGCACGATATATGTCGGCGGGCTGGCGGAGGAGGTGGACGAGAAGGTTTTGAATGCGGCCTTCGTCCCTTTCGGTGATCTCGTGGACGTACAGATACCGCTCGACTATGAAACGGAAAAACACAGAGGATTTGCGTTCATTGAATTTGAAAATGCAGAAGATGCCGCTGCGGCGATCGACAACATGGTGAGCGGCTCGTCGCTACCCGCGATACTATCAGTTTGACGCTTTAGGGATATTATGGATTTCGAACGTCGTGCGATATCATGTGAATTGAACCCGGCAACGGTAGCAACGCCGCTGACGAACCGATCACCGGGTCGCTTATCACGGTAATGATTTTTACTGGACACTAACAGTGATTGGTGTTAAAAACATAGTCCTATTAAATTTTAGAATACGACATCATTAAAGGAAAAGTATGTCATTATCATTATTCATTATACGTCACTGATTTCTTTCAGAATGATTCCGAACTTTTTGGTCGTACAATAAGGGTGAATATAGCTGCTCCACAAAGAATCAAAGAAGGTTCCACTCGCCCCGTGTGGTCTGAAGACAGCTGGCTGCAGAAGCACGCCGGAGAGACTTTGAACATTGCCAAAGATGGCGAGGCCAAAGATGAAGAGGAAAGCCAAACACAAGAAAAAGTGGAAATTGATACTGTAAGTGTCGTTGGATAAATTCACTTTTATAAAAGTTAGTTTTTCAATAATCTTAAATGTCACTTTGCTTTTTACATTTTTTTTTTCAATCTTCACAATGACATTATTATGATATTCACTTTTTAAATGCAAATGCACAAATTAGTTTTTTTTTATGATTATTACTTCTTTTAGTATACATTGTGTGCTTCATATACACATGTCACTTGTCTAACATTGGCTTTCTTCAAAGAGTAAACATGTTGAGTTCACTTTGCCAAATGCAAAAGAAGTCTGTAAAATATCTATTTAGATGATGTATGAGTCCATTAAATTAAGTTTTTTCTACAGTATTCTTAGGCTAGGCTTCAGTGGATGCCCATATGGGGACTCTGGCAGGCAAACTTGTTGCAGCTGCATTTGCTGTTAGGAAAGTGAGGCAATACACTGATGTTGAAACTGCCAAAGTGATGTAATTCGCTAACTTTCAAAGCATTATGTCTCACTGCATGCTGTTATGGGGTAAGGCAGTGGACATTGAAACTGTCTTTATGTTACAAAAAAGAGCATTACGTGCCATATACCAATTGGGATCTTGCATTTGATTAAGAGAGAAATTCAAAGAAATATCAATTCACACAGTATCCTCACTATATATATTGAATAACATTTTATATATCCGTGATAACATTCATTTATACAGCAAAAGGAGCGAAACACACAATTTTAATACAAGAAATAAAAACAAACTTGTAATGCCATATTCTAGGGTTAAGAAGCTTCCGAAATCATTTGTCGGGTTGAGATTATGCATATTTATTAAGATACCCAAATCACTTCTGCGTTTGCCTCCACATAGTTTTAAGAATTATCTTAAAAATGTCCTATTACAAAAGATCATTTAAACAAAGATGATTGGACTTGATTCCAGTTGCATATGAAAGCTATGTTTAAAGTTGTAACTGTTGAGTTTCATGCTGGTTTCTTCTCAACAGAATCAACGTTCCGAACCAGTGGTAGATTTGTTACCAACGGACAGACTACTGACCATTCAAAAGTGCTTTGTGAGCTTATGTTTTGTCCTCGGTCGGTGGAGTTTGATAATGTGATCGAGTGTCAAGGCCGTAAGCGGCCGTGCGATACGCGTGGGTCGCTGCAAAGGTCGCGGGCGCGCAGGCCTCGGGCGCGGCGCGCAACCCGCAGGTGTTCCTGGAGGTGAGCGCGGGGCGGCAGCGGCTGGGCCGGCTGGTGCTGCTGCTGCGCGCCGACGTGGCGCCGCGCACGGCCGACAACTTCCGCGCGCTGTGCACGCACGAGAAGGGCTTCGGCTACCAGGGCAGCGCCTTCCACCGCATCGTGCCCGGCTTCGTATCCTTTGCAACCCCGACTTATCGCCTTCGTTGCAAAACGGCGCGCAATGAGCCTCCTTAGCGCGTGACCCTCAGATGTGCCAGGGCGGCGACTTCACGCGCGGCGACGGCTCGGGCGGCCGCTCCGTGTACGGCCGCACCTTCGCCGACGAGAGCTTCGCGCTGCGGCACGCGGGGCCCGGCGTGCTCAGCATGGCCAACAGCGGGCCCGACACCAACTCCTCGCAGTTCTTCCTCTGCACGGCCAAGTGAGTCCGCCGACCACGCCCCGCGGGCCCGACCCGGCCGGGCGTCGCATGACGTCGCCGCGTCTCGCAGGGCGGAGTGGCTGGACGGCAAGCACGTGGTGTTCGGCCACGTGGCGGCGGGGCTGGACGTGCTGCGCAAGATGGAGCGCTACGGCAGCGAGAGCGGCGCGACCAGCGCGCGGGTCCACATCACCGACTGCGGCCAGCTGCAGTGAGCGGCCCGACGAAGGCTTCTTGACGAATAAAGCGCCATTCGCGGAGGACACTGTTTTCATTTGCCTCGCCGTTAAGCTAAGTCGTCATCCCTACGCGACACAACATTTTCAAGGCTAGTGGTACGTGCCAGCCCTACACGGCTAATACAGCTGACTAGCATTTATTTATTTATTTATTTACTAGGTTCACCAACGGATTATACCGAGCTCAAAAGAATAACAAGCAAGTATATTGATGTTGTAACGCCAGTGAGGGCGAAGCAGCCTGCGCTTGCACTTGCACATGCGCGGGTTGCGAGTTGACATGTGGAGCAACTGACGATGCAAATGAGAGCCAATTGCAATGAAAAAGGAAAATCTACGTCTACGTTTGGAAAATTGGAACAAGAATTGAAAGCATGGGTATGTTATGTGGATTTCGCACAACTAATTCGATGCAATAAATGTTGAAATGAAAATGTAGAATGAAATGTACTTATGTAGACGGCCTCCCTGGCGCAGTGGTGCGAGAACTCGTGTTGTTAGTTACCTGGTCCCCGACTCCGCGGCAAGGCGAAGAATTTGTTTGAGTCGGGACTGGTAACAGGCTGTAGCCGCAGCTAGGTCTGTGTTCCGGTACGATGCTGTGTAGAAACCATGAAAGATATATTTTATGATTTGTACACAGCATCGTAATAGGGTCGTTGGAGAAAAGCGGCTTATACTATTATTTTTATACATATACTGCCGGAGGGGAAAGGAGCCAACCTCGAAGCGAAGACGAACACTGAATAACTACTGCTCTATTCTATATAACTATAAATACTATCTATACAGTAGTACTACTGAACTAAAGAAACTTTTATTGTTCTGTTTTAAACTTAGAGGGCACCTATTTACTGAGCTTAAACGTCACAATGAGCAAAAGAAACAAAGGTTTGTGTTTGGTATTTATTCGATCGTTATAAAATGTAATACCTGCCGCTCAACAATAGATGGCGTTACACTAAGTGCGGCGGCGCATACATCGCGCTATGAAGATTATTTGTATATTATATATAAGTTTCGGTTCAAGTGATAATAAATTCCAACCCCAACCGATACCTCAGGCCCCTCCGACAACCCAGGCTCCTCCAGCCCTCCAGGCCCCCCAGACCGAGGCCACAACTCTGAGCAGCGACTACGCCCTTCTCCTACAGATAGCCCTCCGTATAGACCCCGCGGAGGTCAAAACATTCATGGCGAAATTCCGCGACCCCAATCCAATGGTTAAAATGCTAGCCATTGAACAACACGCCGAGCTTCTCACGGCAGTCAGAGAATTAAACTAAACCAAACACTAAATCTTAATGGACTTACGCCCCCTAAGTAATTTAACAAGTAGGCTAAAGCCTCGCTCGTTGTCTGTCGTGTACTTTAACGCGAACGGCCTTATCAACCAAATAGATGAAATTCGGAACTTCGTATGTACCGAACAAGTAGATATCCTGCTAGTACAGGAAACATTCTTAAAACCTAGTAACCGCGGACCGAATATAGCCAATTACAGGCTAATACGAAACGATCGAATCGGAGCGAAGGGCGGCACCGCGATTTACTACAAGAAATCGCTTCACTGCACCCCTCTAGATCCCCCTAACAGCCTAGAAAACATCGAAGCGTCCGTATGTCAGGTGGGTATGACCGGCCATCAGCCGATCATACTAGCATCCGCCTATCTATCACCATCAAAACGCTTACTAGAAAGCGACATCCGCACCCTGTTCTCCCTTGGCGACGCCGTCATCCTTGGAGGTGACCTAAACGCCAAACACGAACAATGGGGCTCTCGATATCGAAACCACATAGGTAGAGAACTAGCCAGGTTAAGCGACCTCCCAGATTTACAGTTCTCAGTCATAGCACCAGACGAACCGACCCATTACAGCAACCGAACTGACCCACTGGACCCCGGAGACATACTCGATGTTATGCTTCTAAGGAACATCACGCTTCACGTGAATTCCATAGAGGTAAAACACGAGTTAAGCTCTGACCACAGACCTGTCCTAGCAAAACTAGGACAACACTTAAACGCGACCCCCCCGACAAAAAAGGTGATAAATTGGAAGCAGGTATCCGACCGCCTCCAATCAATCGATCCCGCGGCCCTCACCGACATACCTGATCTCATTGAATCAGAAGCAGACGCCACCTTAGCATCATCCCGATTAACGACCCACTTGAATGACACTCTCGTAGGTTGCACCCGGGAAGTCCCCGACCTCTCCGGTCGGAGGAAACTACCGGACGACGTACGGGAGCTCATCACGCTTAAAAATCGCGCAGCGCGAGCCCACGATTCATATCCCACACCAGATAACCGGAGAACGCTCTGGAATCTCTTCAGGCAGGTCCGGGAACGCCTCGCCGAACTAAGAAACGACCGATGGGACCGGAAGCTAGGGGACCTCGCTCCAACGCACACCACGTTCTGGAGACTAACGAGGAACCTCAAAGCCGAAGGCGCCGCATCAATGCCGCCCCTCGACCGCCCCGATCAGTTACCCGCGTTTGACGACTTTGATAAGGCCGAGTGTTTAGCAGACAGCCTCGAGACTCAGTGCTCGCCTAGCACTACTAGCATAGACCCTGAACAGGTCGAGCTAGTAGACAACGCGCTCAATAGGATAAATTTCGCGGCCCCCACAAGTGAGCCGTTAGAACCCACGACTTTCGATGAAGTGCATGCAGTCATTAGGTCACTCCACGCGCGAAAAGCACCAGGCCCCGACGGCATCCCCAACAAGATGCTAAAACGCCTCCCCGAACAGTTCATGTACCTCCTGGTGCTCATATTTAACGCCCTTCTGGCGGCCTGCTCATTCCCTGACGAGTGGAAAGAAGCCACCGTCATAGGAATCCACAAACCGGGCAAGCCCCGCACATTATCGAGCAGTTATAGACCCATTAGTCTTCTCAACACGATTGCAAAAGTGTACGAGAGAATAATATTAAAGAGACTCAAGGCAGTGGTAGAGGCCAAGAGTCTCCTGCCAGACTATCAGTTTGGCTTCCGCGTAGAACACGCCTGTGTTCAACAAGTGCACCGCCTAACGGAGCACATAATCGATCACCTCTACTACGCAAAAGGCAGCAGCCGCGGCCCCACAGGCACCATCTTCTTCGACGTAGCGAAGGCATTCGATAAGGTATGGCACGCCGGCTTAATATTTAAGCTTCTCCATCTGGGCGTGCCAGATAGACTCGTATTTCTTCTAAGAGACTTTCTCACCAACCGAAGCTTTCGCTACCGCGTAGAGGGCACCCTGTCCTCCCGCCGTCAAATTCAGGCCGGAGTCCCCCAGGGCTCCGTACTGTCACCATTACTCTTCTCGCTGTACGCCAGCGACATGCCCAGAACGCCTCACGTTCACCTAGCACAATTCGCGGATGACACCGCGCTATTCACCTCATCAAACCTACTATCAACGATCTCCTCGCGTCTCCAAAGAGCAGTCAGTCGCCTAGGCGAATGGTTCTGCAAATGGAGAATAGAAGCGAACGCCGACAAGAGCACAGCGGTGCTATTCACCGGCAACAAAAGACCCGACCGCCGCGATCTGAGCACAATAGAGCTCCTCGGCGACCCGATCCCTTGGCAACGGAAAGCCAAGTACCTAGGAGTCACCCTAGATGCGTGCATGCAATTCAACGAACACATTCGCACCGTCCGTGGCAGGGCAGCGTTTGTGCTAAGTCGCCTCTATCCCATGATCTGCAAGAAGAGTAAATTGTCACTGCGCCACAAGGTGACACTCTACAAAACTTGCATCCGCCCCATATTCTCCTATGCGAGCGTAGTGTTCGCTCACGTTCCTGCACGCCGGCTGGTTCGACTCCAGACGCTGCAGAACAAATTCATGCGCATAGCCACGGACGCCCGCTGGTTCATGCGCAACGTCGATCTCCACAGAGATCTCGACCTCGCAACGGTCAACAATCATTTCAAAACGCTCTCCGTAGATTATTTCAAGAGAGCCGTCAGTCACCCCAACCCTCTCATCAGGAATGCCGCCTCTTATGGGATTAGGCTAAACATCCCGCCTAGGAAGAGGCGGCCCAAACACGTCCTTGACGACCCAGACGACCAGATTACTATTGACAATGCCCCGTACACTAACACACACACACAGCGTCTTCGCCGGCGAAGACGAGGTCCCCGCTATCTGACGCACCCCGGCCGCGGCTCCCAGTCGCGGACCCATGGGCGTCAAGATTAAGCACCTGTCCGATTGTCTTTTTCAGCAGCAGCAAACGTTGCTCTAAGCCTAGGTCCGAGCCTCGCAGGAGGCGCCCTTAGAGCAACGTTTTCCCCCGACGCAGCAGGGCCCTTCTACGGGCCCACCCCTCGGCAGAGCTTCTGCGCTCGCCACCCCTCTCGGTTACGCTGTGAAAGCCAGTAGGGCTAACAGCAACTACACACTTCGAAAAAAAAAAAGATAATAAATTGAGAAATATTTTCGAGACAACAATCCTTCCTCGTTTTATTTCATCACGTGCCTGTGCTAGTGAGTGACTGTACGAAGTCGAGTGTACAGTTTGTCTTAAAGTGTACAGCGCCAATTAAATGTGGATTCCAGAATGGAAATATAACTACTACCACACAAAAAAATTATAAAAACAAAAACAACGAATTCCTAAACATTCAATATACCGTAGCAGGAACTCGTAATTATGTACCATACCAAATACAATACGCTACTGAAATAGTAAATAAAGATTTTAAAATAAAAAAAGAACCGCCTTCAATACAAACTGACTGGCGAACTACGTGTTTGCTGCTCCAGATCGACAGGCGACATTGAACGAGTGTTCGCACGCGGTTTTGTTTCCCCATGCAGTTTTTTTTTTGTAATTATTTCATTAAAAATCAATATCGAGGTTAAAACAAGTCTTTCTTTGTAAATTCATAAGTACCACAAAAAGTATTTAACGCTTACGTATATTAAGTATTTACTCTTAAGTATATTAATATGCTCTAAAAAGTAAAAAATAATTGCGTATACTTTTTTTTTTATTAATGTTGATTTTTATAATTTTTTTCTTCGTACAAGAAACGTCAATATTTTATGGACGCATAACAAGTTTTCTAATATACAGGCTTTTTCGGAAAGTGGGTATAAGGAAAGACAGGGTAGATTATAGTCCAAAAATGCTTCCCAGGAAAAAAGATATTAACATGCCGAAAAACGTTACCTTTTTGTTAATATTATAAAGAGGAAAGATTAGTAATTTTTGTACGTAACGAAATAGTACTGGACCGGTACCTAGGTAGGTATTCCTATTTAAGATTTTAGTTTTTCAGATTTATTCTGCTGCTTAATTTGATTTTCAATACCGTACTTCAACGGATTTATATAGTGAAGCGCAATTACTTGCTAAGTATGTTGTTCTTTTATTGGAATTTGGTTTAACAGATTTAATTTCCAGATACATTTGCTTATGGTCCGATAAAGGTGTGTCCAGGAGGGGCAAATGGTACTTACAGTCTGCAATGTGAAACAAGATATGGTCTATAATACTTTCTCTGGGTTTAGTTTCAGGCGTACAGTAGTCGGCGTTCAAGTTATTTAAAATCTGATAACTTTCATTAAGCATAGTTTTGTATTTTTTGCTAGCCGATCGTTCATAAGGAGGTTGATATTAAAATCAAGATGAAATTATAGTGTTTTATTTATAGATAGAGACACCTCCAATACATCCCTGTCCGTAGTTGTAAACATGAGTGTTCGCGCCTGCATTAAAAGTACATAACACACCGAGGCACGTTGGTGCTAATTTTTAAAGTCAGGCGCTTGCCATTATACGATTATTGCAGTCATTCGCAGGAGCGCGGCGCGACCTTCACTTGACATCCGGCGCGCGCACGAGAAGGTCCTTGCCTGTATATACTGTGTTATACCCAGTTTTAAGTGCAAATACATCATTCCACAACCTTCTCCAAGTCTTTTCTTTGACAATGAGCATATTCTAGAATTTCAAGGAGAGCTACATCTAAATCTGATTTTACAGGAACTCCTAAAAAAACACTATAGCGAGTCCAATCTCATCACACGTTATTATTAAACTATTAAGAACCTATTTTGATGTTCAGTTATTTTATCAGACAAGTAGTAAAAAACGCGCGATACAATGGTGAACTAGGCAGGCAGGCATCTATTCGTGGAGACTCCTCAAGGAACGTAGGGACATAGTGAGCCTACCTGTTGAACGGACAATAGAGCTGGCCTCTATTGAACAAGAGCAATTTGTCATAGTAACTGTGTACAGACCACCTTCGAACTTTGAAAAATTTGAAATTTCAATGGCCCGAGTGCCGTGTGAAATCACTTCTGTGCCAACGACTGTTGAGCTTATAGAGCGAATGAAATCGAAATTAGTTTTAAACTAGTTTTGTTTATCGAATTCTCTGAATCTCAATGAAGTATACGACCGATTTTTTAATAAATTTAATAAAAATCAAAACTATCTCTATGAGCAAATCGGTCGAGCACATTGGCGTTCAGCGAATGAGCAGTCGATCTACATAAAAGTTTGAGCGTCAGTATAACGCTAGTGATCAATTTAGAGATTATGTAAGGTTATCTTCTAAATATTTTAAGGGTTGTAATATAGTTCAAATAACACAAAAAATAATCAATTAAGAAACAGGAAAAACGACCACGCGATCCACTGCGTTCGATCTAAAGTCTACCTTTACCAAAAACATTTCATTGGATTCAGAAGCAGATAAATTTGGAGAGTTCTTCGCTAGCGCTCCTGTTTCGATAACCCAATCTCCGAAGTCATCACCATCGACTGCCCTCTCTCGTCTGGTCGGTGCCATTAGTACATTTAGTTTAATCAATAATAAGCAAAGTGGCCGAAGGTATGAGCTCGCTACCAGCAGCTGCAGCGCCACCGAGCCGCCGCCGCCTGCAGCAGGCCGTACAACGGTACGACTCTAGTGAAGAGTCGAAGCGCGGTTAATCTGCATCTGCGGGTCGTACTATAAATATCGTAGTGTTTGCGACAGAGCAGAGCATGTATTCGTAACCCTATCCAATAACAGATGGCGCTGCCTTCAAAAACTCCCTGTATCGGCGCTCAGGGACGGAAATAGGTTAAAATGCGATACACGCGGTAAAGATTTTGACATTTTTCTCTTTGTGATGTATAGTCCGTCTCATTAACGAAAGAAAGAAAAAAGTAGTTGTTCAAAATGGTGCCAAACATATTACTTCATAGACCACTCATACAGCGTCGGTTTTCAGCTAATACCTCATTAACCAAAGTGGCGCCAAGGAAAGGTTATACTAACATTTTAATAAAACTGTTCTGATGAAACCATCTTGTATCAATTGGACTAAATTATACAAAAAACAAAACGTTGATCATAAATAAAATGATACCGCGGGGTACTTGAAAGTGTGAACTTTTCAAAAAACAATCCAATTCAAATACAAAGGCTTGTTTTGTATTATAACGCCATGTGGAGACCTGTAGCTTCCTTCTAAACCTCATTATTAACGGTTTTTGTAATGTAATTTGTTTAGTTTATATTAATAACTTTAGCCTCGATGTGCGATCGATCGATCGATGCGACGTTTTTAATAACTGCATTATTGACATAATGCATATTTACTATAACAATAGTCCATTGAAATTGAGGCGAAGTAAATAGGTATACAAACGAGGTAACACTTATATTATGAGTTAGTAATAAACGCGAGTTATTGGAGAACGGTCGTTTCAATTACTCAACCCAACTTCCCCTCAGAATGGTACATGAGCTTTACATTTTTTAGGTGACGCAATATTGTATGTTTCCACACATATCCCAAAATAAAATCGCGTCTTTTATTAAACGCAAGATGAGGTTCTTAAATTGTAACAATTCAATAGTTTTGCGCAGGACTTGGAATTTCACACAATCAAACAAATAGAACTTCGGACAGAGCAACACTCCGATTGTGTTTCACACGTAAACTGAATGCTCATTTATCTACTTCCCCATTTATAGTATTTTCAACAATTTGAGTTAATACCTAGACAGTTCATATTCAGACGATTGATCGCTGGAATAATTCATTATTATATTAATAAACAATTATCAGAATATAAATAAAATAATGTAATGGACATAGACGGTATCTCCTAATAATGATGCGACATCTACGTCACGTCCGTTAGGCGCCTGTTGGGTACTCGTTAACACTAGACTATAACGAGTAAAGGTTAAGCGGCGAGCAAGTCTCGTCGCGTACAATCTCTGTCAATGTGTACTCGCCGCTCGATACCAACGCCATCTGTTATGCAGTGGCGTTACTACTGCGCAACAGTAGACATAATCAACACTGGCTTATAGGTAACGGCGTCTATCGGCAGGACCACAAGATTTAAATACGCCACATGTTGCCATGGGAGGATAGCAACTCCGAGTCTCGCCCGGTTCCATCTAGAGGTCGCCTACTTTTCTAAGCGGCACTCGTCTTCACCAGCAGGCATCAGGCGGGCTGCGGCTGCGCCAGCAGCACCGTCAGCTCCAGTGTCAGCGCCACGCGGCCGCCCGCCGCGATCAGCTGCGGCCGCGCGAACCGCAGCCACGGCGCCGCGGCGCAGCATGCCGCGGAACAGCTGCGCGCACTTGGCGTGCAGCTCGCGCACGGGCCGCGCGCCCCGCCTGCTCGGCGGGCAGCAGCTGCGCGCAGCACTGCAGCACGCTCAGCGCCTCGTCTTGGCAGTAGCGCACAGCCAGCGTCGCGTTAAGCATACCGGCGAAGATGCGGCGCGCCATGTGCGGCGGCGTGGTCTCCCACAGGCCGCGGCGGCTGCCGTTCATATACAGCCACCAGCCCTGCACGGGGGCGGCGCCGGCGAGAGGCGCGGAGGCGCCGCCTGCAGCATGTACAGCGCCGCGTACCGCCGGCGGCTCAGACTGTAACTTGTATGCATATTTATTTTTATTTTTCATCCATTCATTCAGGGAATGCATGCTGTAGTTCGCTGTCAAGTAATCAACAAGACCACGGTCGATGATGATGTTTACCCATCATCACGATATTCCAGCATCCTTTATTATATAATCTTTTCAGCAAAAATGATCACAAAAATAACTTCAAACTTGCTAGTGACGTTAAAAGCGACAATTAAAAATTATTATTATAAATTGCCTTCAAGTTGCTCAAAATATTACACCAAATTTCTTTAAACAATATTGGCTTCTCTTTTTCTAATTTGTTCATTATCACTTGGCAATGAGAATCAGACTTTACTTTATCAATATCGAGCCTCCTCCCCCTACTTTCTTTTTGTTCAGCTTCCTATAAATGAAGGCATTTCAAGATACCCACATAATTTGAATGTTGGTGAATATGCATCTCCAGTTAGCGAGCCTCCATCGATAGTCTAATTTCACACAGTGAGTGAAACATAAATACATTGAAAGCTTTTAATTCTTATTATTGTGGAAATATTGAGTTAAAAAATATTTTAATTGGTGAGGTCCGGTTAGTATTTTTTATACTACTAACTTGTTTGTAACATCTACATTTTTAAATGTTTGTCCCGTGGTTCACATGCCAGCATGTGACATGTCAGCCGGACAATCTCTTACAGAAGTTACTTCTGCTTTCAAGAACCGCTTTATACAACTGCCCTCTGCAACCACATTGGCAGGAATACAGCTATTAATATGAAGCAGCACAAAGATCCACTAGTCAAAGAGAGAACAAGATAGTATACCAAATAGCACAGGAATTGGCTTAATTTATCTAAAAAGGTTGCCAGTGGTGGCCCGTGATATCAGTGGCAACAAACCACCTGCAGCAGCCACTCACCACCAACCTCTTCTGCTGCAGTATAGTTGGAATATTATGACATGCAATTATGTAGAGGTCTTTGAATTTATCGTCTTTTGAAACCCCCTCACAATTTTTACCTCTGTCCCTTTAAATTCTGTTCTTGTAATTTTGGCTAGAGCCGGAGTGCGACGCGATGTGCGGGTTGGATGCTCCAGCATAGCCGTGGAAAAGGATTATAGTTGGCAGATGATTTACACATATGAGCGGCACATGACTTGACGGCGCGGATAACAAGCAACGACTGATCTCTTCGCGTGGCTGTCGCAATCTTCTCTTCGGAATAATTTGAACTTGAAATTTTCTATTCGAAATTATTTGAATTTATTTTATCAGCACACGCGAAGAGGCCAGTCGCAAAAGGTTTTATATAAGTACCCTACATCACTCCCCCCCAGCGACCTGGTTAGGGGCGATAAAAATTTGAGAGCTTGAAGCACGATGCATGTAGTGACAGCTCGATGGGCTCTTTGTCATTTGTGGCGCCTTGGGCCGCAGCATGGCGACGTGGCGGCGTGCGTGCAGCTCAGAAACACAGGCATGACGGACCATTACCATGTCTTCATTATCGGTCTCCATGAGGTTCATCCCCTTCGTCCTCTCGGGGTTCCCGCAGCAAGTACGCGTTTTGCGGAGGCAACATCCACGGCTTCGATAAATATTCCGGCGAAAGAATCGAGATCGACGGCTCCGGCACCCGCGGTATCGGCAGCAGAGAATTGTATAGACTCTAATGCGGCCCGACGAAGAACACGTGTCGACCCTGTTTTTCCTGAAGCAGCTTGAAGTTGCGCAAGTTCGGTTTGTCGCAGGGGTCCCACAGCTTTCTTAACTCCTTCATCTACAAATGTGAGAAACGAGCGAGTGGCGGCGCGCGGCGGCCGGCGGGTGTTCGTGCTATGTTGCTACGGAGCTACGGAGCGGCCGCCAAACAAACTAGCTACGCGCGTTCGACTCCGGGCGCCAGTCGAACGGGTACATTTGCCTCCGGCCGTATGGCACCCGGTATACTTGATTTTGAGGCGGAACATTTCAGTATTCAGGTCGCACCTGCTGCAGCGAGGCGAAGAGCGCGGTGCGCGGCAGCAGCCAGCGTGCGGCGTGGCTCTCGCCGCGCGCCGTGTCCAGGCGGCCCCAGTACAACAGTTAGTCCTCGTAGAAGGCGGGCGGCAGCCGCGCCAGAGGTCGCGCGCCCACGCGCGTGCTGCTGCGCGCCTCGCGGATGCGCGGGAAGCCCTCCAGCAGTCAGGCCAACCGCTCGTCGGGGTTCACGCCGAGCTGCGGACGCGGCGCGTCAGTCCGGCCGGCGCGTGCCACCTAGCGGCCGCGCCCGCGCCATGCACCCGGATCACGTAGCAGAGCACGACGACGCCGTTCGCGTGCCGCTGCGCCTCCTGCTGCGTCATGTACTCGGCGCGGAAGAACGTCAC